>CABFWO010002771.1:0-10006 GCA_902155825.1 Timema genevievae | reverse complement strand
TATATATATATATATATTAGTAGAGAGGGTTTTGTTTTGGCCCAGATAAAAATATATGAATAGAATGTGATGTGATCGCTCTGACATTCCAAATACAAACATTAACTTTTACAACAAAAAAAATATTGGTATGGATTTTAATGCTAAAAAGAATATTCAAATTAAATTTTAGTGAAATAAACATCAGGGATAGAAACACAAATAATACTCTTAATCTCGAACCTCTGAGTCCTATTGGGAAATAATATGAACCCTGACCTTAGCAATAATACACCCACCTTGAATACGACAATGACAGCCTCCAAGGTCAACATCCAGATATCGCCACCAGGTAACACAAAGCTCAATATGGGAACATTTTTGAAAACAAAATTAGGTTATTTAGGATAGTACTACTACTAAAAATAAAATAGGCGATAAAATATTTTGAATGTTGGAATAAATGTGTGTAGTTTAAAATTAAATAATAAATAAGGTTAGAATTTGTTGCTTGACAGATGGCTGTTACAATACAATATTAGTATACTACAATAAATCATTAGCTAAGCCAACATCAGTGTTATTTAGATATTTAAAAACAAATATATAAGGTACTGGTGAAATTATAAAATATCTTACTTGAAAAACATTTAAAGTATTTCTTAAAATAAATACAAACCATTTTATTAAGTTGCTTTATGAGCATAATATTTGATAGGAGAAATTAAAAATCGACAATCCATTTCATTTTGTTGCAAGAGTAATCCTGGTCTAATATGGTATATCTGGGATGCTTTAGAACAAAAAAAAAAACTTAAAGTTTAAAAATAGTAAAAATGTCTGTTTGGTGATTTAAATTGAATATAATTATTTAGTCTTCAATTCTAAGTAATAAAAGTGCTTAAAATGTTTGTGTTCGGTGGAAAATGTCTTGGATGTTTAAAGATGAACATGAGAGAAAAAAAGTTTACCGGCATCATCTCAAAAATGGTAGCTGGTCGGTTGTCTTGGAGAAAATTGTATTTTTTTTATTACCTCAAATAATTGTTGAAAATAATTGTCTCGTTTCAATATTCCATATTAATCAGCTTATCTTCTATCGTTCTGTGATGGTTCCAAAACATATTTGTACACCTTTCTCTAAAAAAAAATAAATGTGGCTCGGACATTTCAAACACGGCTGTAGTTTTTAAGATCCAGAACAACTTCTTGTTGGTCTTTCCGTTGTTCATGCGGTGATCTCCAATCATGTAGATGTAGCAGTGTTTAAATAAATTCAGAATTTGAACTTGATGGAGTAAAAAATGAAAATATTGTAGAACTAAAGGAAATACAGGATTGCCATTGCCTTTTAAATTCACAAGGTTAAATCTAAGTTCTTATAGTTAAGTAATTCAACGTGCTATCTTACCTAATTACCGTTGATGTTGAAGAAGCCATGCCACAGCCGAGTTATCTGTGTGTAGTTCAAACGGTTGTGATTACAAATATTGTCTGAATTTGTTTTATGGCATATATTATAGCAAGGGATCCATGTTTATAGGTTGGATAGTTGAATCCGTGGGAGTGTAGAGTATGACTGGATGGCATATATTATAGCAAGGGATCCATGTTTATAGGTTGGATAGTTGAATCCGTGGGAGTGTAGAGTATGACTGGTGTATGCTACTGGTAGTATTTATCCTTCTATCCTTTGAGCTAACATAGTTCCAAAGCCTGACGAATTAGCGTCGGTTTGAAGGGTGAAAGACTTGTCAAAATCTGCCATTCGTAGAACGGGTGTCATTCTAAGAGCTTTTTTTAAGTGAAAGCTTGGTCGGTTGCATCATTCCCCTTAAAAACACTGTTTTATTTTCGTAATGTGTAAGTGTTCTGCCAAAGAAGCCAAATTGGGAGTAAATCTGCCAAGAAAAAGATACAATGCTCAAAAATCTTGATAATTTATTTTGGGTACTAGGTTTTTTAAATTCGACAATGGGGCATATTTTTCTGTATTTATGGAAATATCCTTGTATGAAATTATATGTATATCCGAGGTATTCTATCTGTGTTACGCAAATTTGTAATTTTTGGAGATTTATGGTTAATCCTGATTTACGTAGTCTTGTAAACACTTATTTAAAACGAATTTTGTGTTTGCTAGTACTGTTGGAGAAGACAACTTAACTGTCTAGGTAGTTGTAAACAAACTTATATTGGATATCTCTGGAAATTATATTCATAAGCCAGAGCGAGAGGGATACCCGGGCTGGTGCCCATTACTTTAGTTATAGGAGACAAGAATACATACAATGTTACAAATAATTAAAATTCAGAGATTTGATGAATCTTCTTGACCTGACGTTGCCGGGGTGATTGAAGACCCACGGTGTCCTCAATTCCTAGTGCAGCCTGGTCCACCATCGTATTGCTTCTTGGATCTCCCTGCTCTGCCCCGTGGAGCTCGGGGTGGTTGGAAGCCTGGAGGGTAGATTGCAGCGGAGGCTCCGTCCCCCGCAGCTTGGATGGCTTCTGTCCAGGACCGTGTTACGGCGACGAACACCATGTTTACACGGTGTAGCAACTTCTGTTTGTCCAACATGACAATTTCATACGTCATCACATTGGTCTTACCGATTTTATCTGTTATGATGTCGTCAGTGAACTCATTTAGTAGGTATGATAGAAATTTATTACTACCATCGTTGTTGATCACATTAATTAATGTTAGTATGAACAATTCTTTCAATTCTATTAATATCTCCTTATCACTTGATAACATAGCCTCTTTGTTTCACATAGATATTTTCATCATATAATTTTCAATAAATTCTTTACCCAACAGCAAATCTATTGTCAATCTAGCTGCAACAAGAAGCTATATTGGCCATGGCAGGCCGATAATTTTAATAAAAACTCTGATTTTTTTGTTAACATTAAATATATATTGATCTGCTATGATACATTTTATATTGCATTCTTGTTCCTTTTTTAAAGACTTGCTATTGCGTAGCTCTTCATACAATTGCCTAGCACATACATTATTTAATATTTATGGATCCAGCATCCACTAATGGAAATACATTATGTTTACCTATAGAAGTCTCTTAACAACAAAGAACTCTTTTCATAACGTGCTAAGTATTTTTGAAAACCTTGTTTAGCTAGTTGTGCGGACCTAGATGATTTTCCGTGCACAGTTATATTTTTTTATAGTTATATGCAGGGATCTTATTTCTAATTGGGCAACTATATACTAAATGTTCAGGGCAATTGCAAAAATAACACCTTTTTGTTTTAGACCTAGTTTGTTCAATATGATTATTATTGTTAGGTCTTACTGTACTGTCAGGAACGTATTGTCTAGTTTTGTACTTTCGGTAACTCTCGGTATTGCATCGTGGAGGGATATAATTTTGATTTGGGTAAGGTTGTCGAAACTGTTGTTTGGGAACAACACTACTGGGTATAGGACTTAATTTTCCTTATGATTCTATCTCTGCAATGGTGTTTTTGATATGTGACAATAATCTTTGAAGCTTCCACGAACAATTAATATTATTAAAGGATATGTGTATCTTAATACAGGGTTTGAGATTAGCATAAATCTTCTGCAACTGCTATTTATCTGAATATCCTCCGTGTCTTCTAAATAATGTTTGGATTCTGATGAAGATTTGGGGCTTTGTTTTGACATTCTAATTTCATTTTATATGCTTTCGAGATAATTAACACAAAATAAGGTTTTAAAAAAAAATCTAGAAAGGTTTCCCAGGAGTTCCAAAGATTAGAATTTTTTCTAATCCATTGTCTTTATTACCTTCAAAAGGTTTTGGGAGGGCCCTTAAAAGTTCTAGATCCTCCATTACGTATGGCCCCTTTAACTATATTAATTGTTCTAAAAAGATTACAGAATTTGAATTGTTCCCTAATTTTAAATTCCATTTTTGGACTATTTTGAGAATGTCTCTCTAAGACTTGGGATAGTAGCTACTATATTTATTTTTGGTGGAAGTTCTATTTGATTTTCAGGATGGATGCAAAGGTTTTCTAGCGATATAACAGTTTGTTATTTCTCTGCTAACTTAGGTTTATCTTTTTGTTCTCTAGTCTACTGGTGTATTAATGTATTTATTTTGAGAGAAAAAGACTTTTAATTCTTCTACTTTAAGTTTAACCTGCTCATCATCACAACTCAAATGTAATATTATATCTTTAATAACAAATGTCTTTGTTTGCGAATAGCTAGGGGATTTAGTTTTCTTAGCCTGGGTCAACAATTTATTTCATTTATCTTCGATAATAGGACTCTATTCTGAAAATTGAAAAATGACTCCTGGACACGGGAATCAAACCCGGGACCTTTGGCTTAGGACTCTAGATTGAATCTGTAAAAATTAATTCAACAACTACCCATGACTTTCCCTTGTCCTATTCCTGATCTATTAATTGTCGAAACTGTAACAACATTTTTTCTTTGGTAGACCCTAGGTTGACACAGCTAATATGTAATTCGTATTGTAGTTCAACGAATTCAAGTCTATAAACATCTATATTTGTTTTAGTTTTGTCTATAGAAAACTTTGTCATGATTAAGGAATGTTCTATTTGTTCTTTTGCACTATCACGCCCTGACCTATTTGACATTACTCTTCTATTTGGTTCTCCAGTTGTTCACTTCAAAATTTACAAGGTAATAGACACATAAGTAGAACCATAACACTAATAATCCTTTAAATATGATAGACATATTCTACAAGGTTTTTTTTTCACATTTGCCATTTACTATTTACTATTCACATTTACTTTTCAATAGGAACATAGTTGAGCCTAACTCACTCGACAGATTAAACTACTCGCGTCTGCAAATTTTGAATCATCACATCATTTTAAAATGTCATTGAACAAATAAAATAGTTAATTTTGCAACTTTGCTGTTTGAACAGTAGTAGTCCATCTTTATGGACTTTCATGACAGTCTGTTTAATTTCATTGTGATTTCTAGTGGAAGTTTCTAGTGGAGCCAAATGATGTCTGTTTGGGGTTGTACCACATTAGGTGAAGTGTTCTGGTGTAAGTTAAGATCATTTTGACTTCTAGTTATTAATATGAGCTTGGCTAAAGTAACGGCTACGTTTAGACAAGAAACAACTGTTGATGTAAACACAACTGTAGGTCAAGTTGATCAATAGAGAGTTGATAATCCCTGGTGACTGGTTTATAAAGGTGTTTATAACAAAGCAATGTCAGTTTATGGTTAGCTGACTAGCTGTCATCCTCAATATAAGATGATGTTGTGGTACACATTGTGAAGAAATGGCTGCAAAGACATTTACAAAGATGTTACAGTTTTCATCCCTATAATTTGAACCATAAGGTTTGTAAGATTATCCAGACAAACTCTTGAACTATTTTCAACTTATTATTTGTGAATGACTTCCTTTTGAATGTTGTCACCTCAAATAGTGAGAAAATAACGACCAATTGGCGAGAACCAATACCATCTGGAGAAAGATTAACAATAACACTTGAGTATGTTTCATTGTATGTCATCCTGTATTTTTTATACTATTGAATTAAGATTTAAATAATAAATATAAAGAAACTATACAGTGAGTGTAAAAATCATATCTTAATGACCTTGATTAGATATAAGTACTGGAAACATGATCTAACCTTCGGTTACAGAGGAGAGGGGGAGGGGGGGACAGCAAACACAGCCGTGTGTCTGCGCTGTATTGAGGTATCATGGGTGCGCATGTTCGCTGTGTCCCCGCCCCCTCTTACCTGTAAGCGAAGGTTATAACAAGTTGTCAGTAAATATGTCTATTCGATATCATTCATATATATACACCTGCTTTATTTAAAATTAGCTAGTATACATTTATGTGGAGATAAGTATCTTGGTACAGCTAGTAATTTATTTGAACATTATCTACCAGTTAATGATGATGATTATATTGCATATTTGCATGACATTGCTTATGCCTTTAATGTTTGTATATACTTTTATGAAAAATCATAATTTACATTTGTTACTAGGTGCTGGATGTTTAAGTGTTAGTTATTTATTTGGAACATCCAATGATGTTTTATATCTGTCAACGCCAACTACTAAAAATAACTTGTGCACATATTCAAGAACAACAGTTAGAAACAACCATCTGCAGTTGAATTTCAATGACTAAGAAAGGATGATCCATAACTATATTTACTTAATCTATAGTAAACTACAATATTGTTTAATTTGATAATTTCGGGGGCCCTTCTTCCATTCATCTGTTTGCATAGTATGATCCATTATGAAAAAGTAATGTACAGTATATTTTTTGTATTCATGTACTGAATGTATTAAGTTTTTGAACTTTAAAAAAAATACATCAGTATAAAATACAATTTAAATAATGAGACACAATAATTAAACTTCCTTTTCCATATAAGTGTCTGTCAGTTTGCTCAACATGTCAAATGTATTGTTTGTTGTGATAGCACTATTTACACATGATAGATGGGCTATTTGACACCTGGTACATAATATAATGTTCATCTAGCTTGTTAGATGTGTAGATCATCCCAAGTTTATGTTTATTCTGGTTGCTGTTTCATCTTGTTCATCGAGATGTGTCCATTTTTCACTGACCTTCCACAACCATTGTGCCATTGTATCATCCTTGGCAGAGTCAGCAGGTTCCTGCTCCTTGCAGTTACTGGAAACAACAAGTGTTACACACTACACATCATAGCAACAAGTGTTACACACTACACATTATAACAACATCAAATGTTACACACTACACATCATAACAACATCAAATGTTACACACTACACATCATAGCAACAAGTGTTACACACTACACATCATAACATCAAATGTTACACACTACACATCATAGCAAAAAGTGTTACACACTACACATCATAACATCAAATGTTACACACTACACATCATAACATCAAATGTTACACACTACACATCATAACATCAAATGTTACACACTACACATCATAGCAACAAGTGTTACACACTACACATCATAACAACATCAAATGTTACACACTACACATCACAACATCAAATGTTACACACTACACATCCCAACAACAAATGTTACACACTACACATTACAACATCAAATGTTACACACTACACATCCCAACAACACATGTTACACACTACACATCAAAGCAACAAATGTTACACACTACACATTACAACATCAAATGTTACACACTACACATCCCAACAACAAATGTTACACACTACACATTACAACATCAAATGTTACACACTACACATCATAACAACAAATGTTACACACTACACATCACAACAACAAATGTTTACACACTACACATCCCAACATCAAGTGTTACACACTACACATCATAACAACAAATGTTACACACTACACATCCCAACATCAAATGTTACACACTACACATCACAACATCAAATATTACACACCACACCTAATAACAACTTCAAATGTTACACTCTACATCAACACCAAATGTTACACACTACACTCTACATCAACATCAAATGTTACACACTACACCTAATAACAACTTTCAAATGTTACACAGTACACATTACAACATCAAATTTTACACACTACACTACACATCATAACAAGTGTTACACACTACACATCACAACATCAAATATTACACACTACACATCACAACATCAAATATTACACACCACACCTAATAACAACTTCAAATGTTACACTCTACATCAACATCAAATGTTACACACTACACCTAATAACAACTTCAAGTGTTACACATTACACATCATAAAACCAAATGTTACACACTACACATCCCAACATCAAGTGTTACACACTACACATCATAACAACAAATGTTACATACTACACATCCCAACATCAAATGTTACACACTACACATCACAACATCAAATGTTATAAACTACACCTAATAACAACTTCAAATGTTACACAGTACACATTACAACATCAAATTTTACACACTACACTACACATCATAACAAGTGTTACACACTACACATCACATTATCATCTTTATCGTCAAATGTTTCCAACCTGAGGCCGGATCAGTTTAGTAAAATATCTCCATCTTCCTCTATCCTTCCACCATTCCTCCTTTAATTTCTTCCATTCTTCTCCTCCCATCTCTTTCTTGGCCTTTCCTGCGGTCTTTTTCCCACATGTTTCATTTCCAACATTTTCTTTGGCATTCTCTCTTTTTCCATCCTCATCACATGTCCATACCATCCTGGTCTTGCTGTATCTTTTATCTCATGTACTCCCTTTACTCCTACTCTTTCCCAAATAACTTCATTCCTAATTTTGTTTCTCCTCATGACAGCTAAAATACTCCTCACAAACTTTATTCCCGTGGGCTCCACTTTCCCAGTCTCTCTTACATTCACTGTCCATGTTTCTGCTACAGTTGTGGCAATGGGTACAAAGTACACCCTATACAACACTTCCTCATTCCATTCTTGTAGCTGTTCCTGTACTTCCTCTTCCTTCTCCCCCCATACCATCAAGTCATCAGCAAACATCATCATGGCTTTCATTCTTTCCTCCCAGAGTTTTCCTGCCACTTTGTTCCTGACCATTTCCATTATCATTACAAATAATAATGGTGAAAAGGCACTCCCTTGCTTCACTCCATTTTTTTATTTTGAACCATTTCGTCCTCCCAATCTCTGTCTTAACACAACTCTTGTGCTAGGGGGTCTGTTAGTACAGAGCAAGCTAGGATGTATGTTAGTACAGAGCAAGTCAGGGAGGTAGGTTAGTACAAAGCAAGTCAGGGGGTAGTTTAGTACAGAGCAAGTCAGGGGGTAGGTTAGTACAGAGCAAGTCAGGGGGTAGGTTAGTACAGAGCAAGTCAGGGGTTTGGTTAGTACAGAGCAAGTTAGGGGGTAGTTTAGTACAGAGCAAGTCAGGGGTTTGGTTAGTACAGAGCAAGTTAGGGGGNTACAGAGCAAGTCAGGGGGGTAGATTAGTACATAGCAAATCAGGGGGGTAGATTAGTAGAGAAGAAAAAAAAAATATACATATAAATATATATATTTATTTATTTTTTTAATTTATCAATAGGTGAATATGCTAATGATAATATGGTTAAATCTTCGTTTTTTAGTCCAACATGTTTCGGTGAATTATTGTATAAAATTATGTTATAAAATAAAATAAAATTTTAAAACATAATTTTAAACAATAATTTGAAATAACAATGGTTTTCCTCAGACTTTAAGATAGTGTAAAATTCACCGAAACATGTCATACTGTTTTATCAGCTTATGTATAAATAAATGCACCATATTTTAATAAATGCTGGTATGTATTTATTTAATTAAACTATAAATAACTCAACAATTGTATTATGAATATGATAAAGTATAGTAGTAAATGTTATTAGCACTAGTAATTTCACACTGGAAATTTAATGACAAATCATTGAAAATCATTCTTTGTGTTTAGAAGTGGAAAACATTTGAACTGTGAAACTTTTGATGAAATACTGTTCATTAATTTGAGCTAGGTACATAGATTCCAGTGGCGGATTTACCAACAGGCTGAGTAGACTGGAGCCTAGGGCAGCAGATTTTAGGGGCGGCAAATTTGGGGCGAAATTTTTTTTTGTCTTACAGAAATTAAAAAGATTCATATTTATATACCTAAATGTCCACACAAACAATTCAACATGTAATATGTTTAACCACTTAGATACATTTGTCTACAATTTGCATAGTCGCATTTGGTTGCGGCGCGGGAACGAGTGACATGACCGTTCGCTAAGTGTGTCTGGCCGAACCTGACTGCACAAGCACGGCGTGGTGCGCCGGAGCCAAAGCAGGGTTGTTCTGTAGGCATACGCCGCGTGGTGTTGGTGGCATTAAGTTCGAGAGAGATAGATATAGAGCGGCGATATAAACGGGGAAGTCCCGTCCCGTATCTACTTCAAAAACAAAAGAAAAGCCGCCTCGGTTGATTGGGTCCTGCAATTTCTAATACGTATTTATATTTCCAAAACAAATTGATA
>CABFWO010002770.1:28151-109074 GCA_902155825.1 Timema genevievae | reverse complement strand
TGCCTGACAGTACGCTATGGTAGAGGATATTGCCTGACAGTACGCTATGCTAGAGGCTATTGCCTGACAGTACGCTATGGTAGAGGTTATTGCCTGGCAGTACGCTATGGTAGAGGCTATTGCCTGGCAGTACGCTTTGGTAGAGGCTATTGCCTGTCAGTACGCTATGGTAGAGGATATTGCCTGACAGTACGTTATAGTAGAGGCTATTACCTGACAGTACGCTATGGTAGAGGCTATTACCTGACAGTACGCTATAGTAGAGGTTATTGCCTGAAGTACGCTATGGTAGAGGCTATTGCCTGACAATACGCTATGGTAGAGGCTATTGCCTGACAGTACGCTATGGTAGAGGCTATTGCCTGACAATACGCTATGTTAGAGGCTATTGTCTGACAGTACGCTATGGTAGAGGTTATTGCCTGACAATACGCTATGGTAGAGGCTATTACCTGAGAGTACGCTATGGTAGAGGCTATTGCCTGACAGTACGCTATGGTAGAGGCTATTGCCTGACAGTACGCTATGCTAGAGGCTATTGCCTGACAGTACGCTATGGTAGAGGCTATTGCCTGACAATACGCTATGTTAGAGGCTATTGCCTGACAGTATGCTATGTTAGAGGCTATTGCCTGGCAGTACGTATGGTAGAGGCTATTGCCTGGCAGTACGCTATGGTAGAGGCTATTGCCTGTCAGTACGTATGGTAGAGGCTATTGCCTGGCAGTACGTATGGTAGAGGCTATTGCCTGGCAGTACGTATGGTAGAGGCTATTGCCTGGCACTACGTATGGTAGAGGCTATTGCCTGGTAGTACGCTATAGTAGAAATTTTTGCCTGACAGTACGCTATAGTAGAGGTTATTGCCTGACAGTACGCTATAGTAGAGGTTATTGCCTGGCAGTACACTATATTAGAGGTTATTGCCTGGCAGTACGCTCTAGTAGAGGTTATTGCCTGACAGTACGCTATAGTAGAGGTTATTGCCTGGCAGTATGCTATAGTAGAGTCTATTGCCTGACAGTACGCTATGGTAGAGGTTATTGCCCGACAGTACAAGTCGAGCAATCACTAACCAGTTATTTCTGGAACGCAGCGATCATTAAATTGCTCATCTTATGTATTCCCTCAAGCTAACTCAAGAATTGTTGTTTTAAGATTAGTTTTATTACTTGTGCCAATTAGGACGTGTTTTTTTGCCCAAGGTCAAGGACCAAGATAAACATTCTCAGGTTCTCAGGATGTGCCAATGTTTACAACTAGCAATAACGGAAGCTTAAACAATGTTTGTTAATACCTTGCAGAAAAGGGATGAAAAAAAAGTCTAGATTAACAACAAATCCACGTACTTTCGCGATGTCTGGGTTTTGTTTATCTCCTGTCAAGACAGATTACGGTATTAATTCAAGAGGAAAACTGCTTCACTTTGAGGATTTGGACAGTTTGAGTGACTCGGGGACCCTAATCCCTCTTCCTTCCAGTTCGATACTAAACTATGTCAGTATTTAGACATTCCATCATTTCCTGACGCTGCTGCTACGTGAGTTATTGATACGCTCATTACAAGGCTCAGCGGCTATTACCTATAAAAGTAGGACAAACTGGGAGGAAATGTACCAACATTCAACTAGAGAGAGGAGCACTACGACCAGTACTTGAACTCGAGTCTCAGCCTCCCGGGTCTAATTGATGCACGCCAGCCAAACTTTACCCACTTGGTTACTACTCTTTCCTGAGCTGTGAGCTGCAAGTGAATTGTGCTTTGAAAGTGGGCGGGAAGTAGATATTTTATAAATATATAAATTTGTCTTGAATTCCACTCAAACATGACATTTAAAATATAAATTAAGAAAGGGTTGAGCAAGAGAGATTATTTGTTCAAAACGCTCTGTAAATGTTTCAAATCGAATATTACGTTAAGTTTAATAATTCTGTTTTGATTAAAAACAGGATTTGATCGTGCTACGTAGACACGTGGACAAATACGTCAACTCATCTTGTTTGGTTTAATGTTTGTGGGAGGTTGGGGCTCAAATCCCAACGAAAGTTTTATACGTTGTTTTTTCACACAACCCCACCCAAACCCTTCTATTCATCTCTCAAAATGAAGGTACATTTCTTCTAAATTCTACCTTCCTCATCCATAACCAATTAATATGAATATGAGTACAGCCCGGATGGGTAGTAAGACATTATTTCATTGACATTGAGAGTATCTCTCACACGTGAGGGCTGAAGAACATAAGACCTGGCGTATGAATATATGAACGCCGTACTTTGGTAACTATCAGCCCCTCCCGTAGCTCTGCAAGAGCGAGTTTACCGCTCCACTGATAACTTTCTGAACCGAATTAATACACCAGCACAAGACATTAACATAATTATAGAACAAACACAACACTCAGACCCCCGACCGTTGTTTGAGTAACCACTGAACTAAGGTGGTGGACAATTACAAATGACCTAGGTGAAGTATTCTAGTACCAGTACTAGCTATCAACGACAGTTTGATGTGACTGGAACTGCGCCTGTATTCGCCTGTAGAGAGGCTGGGAAACACAGAGTGACCCTGATGGTAAAGTCAGTGCGTTCCTTGCAGCTGCAGAGGTGACCATTGCTCTTTGTTCATTGTAGTAATTATCTCCGAGCTACATTCCTGAAGTTGTGGTATCTCTTCTAGTTCCCGTGTGTCTCGTCTCGAACCATCTGTTTCTGCCACGTGTTTTCGAGGAACGAGCGAGCGTCCAATGGCAAGAGGGAAGGGGGGGAAGTACAGCTGACACGCGATTGTGACCACCACCAAACTTTGTCTAGAGGTCAATCGATACCATCCCACAGACAAACTGTTTTATTGCTAGAAGTTGACACACTTCACTTTGATAAGAGGACATTAGAGATCGAAAGTTCGACCCCAGTTTAATGTGATTGGGATGGTTTTCTCCATCCTCTTCCCAGTCCAATGCCCCTTACAATTCCTACCATAATAAATCCTCCTAGATCTATGTGATCGTTAGGTTAGTCAATGCAGTAGAACAGTGTGACGCGGCACACTGGTGTACCTCAGTGGCGAACTAGGTGTGCCGTGAGCGCACAGCTGAGAGCACTACGCATCCCAGTTCAGTAAGAACACTAATGAAGTTGTTACGAAAGTCAGCCGTGCGTTCTCCGCATTTATCACTTGATAGTACTTATTAATATTTTAAATACATCTGACAAAGGATAGCGTTATGGTTTACCCAAAACTAATGGCTAAACGAACTGTTTCTAGATGTTAAAAAAGCGGGCACAGAAAAATAACGTCACCCTATAACCTTGGATCATTTTAAATTAAGTTAGGTACTTCAGGGAAAAAAAAATTATCCTTAATTCTGATTTACAATCGTTGGACTGGGCTTCATTTTCTGTTGAAGTTCCAACTCTGTATTTACCAATTAAAAGTTCAAGAGGAATTTATAGAGTTGAAGACTGATCGATCTATATAATTAATCGCTGACATTAAAGTGGACACTCTTTTGGTTAAAAATAAAAGATGAATTTCCACTCCTCTCTAAGCAATCTGTAGCCATACTTTCACCATTTGCCACAACATGTTTGTGCGAATTGGGCTTTTAGACTCTTACTACAATCATAACGAAGAAAAGTGAATGGCTTAGGGCGAATGACTAGGAAATGAGAGCTGCTTTATCAAGAATTTATTCTGCTAAGAGAGCTCCAGTTTCTCTTTCATTGAAAAAAATAGTTTAAATGTTCTTAACATATTAAAATAAAAAAGTTATTTTGATTATTAAATTATTTTCATTTCAAAACACGCGGTCACTCCCTTCACACGAACTCTACAAGAAGTAAGGTGGCCGTCTCAGTCAGCGAGAAAGTATCAAACGTTGTCAGGACACACGGCTTAAAATACAATGGACTGTGCCGTTTTCTGGAACTACTTCTCTATTCTGTCTAAGCTTATATCTCTTTCGCCCTTCACTTACAGCTACCATTTGCATGTCAATATTAAAAAAATAGAGAAATAAAACTGCAAAACTTCTTATCTCAAGGTAAAGAGGAAAGCTCGCTGCTAGCACTTACAGTAGCCCCATGGCTTCTTTGGTGCTGACTGACAGCTCACAGCTCACAGCTGACGGCTTTGAAAAGCTACCAGACCAAATTATGTATCCCTACGACGAACCATATGATCTGCAAAAACATGTGTTTAGCAGCTGTCACTTCTGACAGTCATAAATTTAGGTATATACCTAACTGTTGACTGTCAGAAGTCAGCTGTGAGCTGTCAGTCAGCACCAAAGAAGTCATGGGGCTACTGTACATTTCTTAAAATGGTATGTTGTGAGCCTAGCAAAAGATTATTGTATTTGTTGAAGACAGGGTGAATCTAAAGCGTTGAATGTATATACTTTCAACGTCTAAAGTTCTTTTCAACAAGACTAGTCCCATAGCTCCACAAAATGATTAAAAAGTTGTTGAAAATGAGCTAATGTCACATTTTCACACATTTATTTATATTAATAAAACCTAAAATTATAGGGTTGTTAAGGAAAAAAACTCTGTTGGAATCGTTCGACTTTATTTTTGCGTCAATCACATTTTGAAATAATGCCTTGTAGAATTAAATATTGTGTTAGAGCTTAACATTTGCGTGGTAGTTTCTCGCCCACCGAGGTGGTCTCCTTAAGTCTCACACTACTTCCATGCAGGACTGAAGTAGATAAACAATGTCTCACTCTCTACTTACAGTACTGAATTAGATAAACAATGTCTCACTCCCCACTTACAGGATTGAAGTAGTAAACAATGTTCTCACTCTCTACTTACAGGACTGAAGTAGTAAACAATGTCTCACTCCCCACTTACAGGACTGAAGTAGTAAACAATGTCTCACTCCCCACTTACAGGATTGAAGTAGTAAACAATGTCTCACTCCCCACTTACAGGACTGAAGTAGTAAACAATGTCTCACTCTCTACTTACAGTACTGAAGTAGTAAACAATGTCTCACTCCCTACTTACAGTACTGATGGGCCAACGGGTTCCCCGAGGGGGCTCCTGGCAGATACACTATAACCATTTCTGTTCGGCTTGGGAAGTGATTTTCTTTAGGGGAACGTAATGAAGTCTCTTGCACTATAATAAACTCTGACAAATTTGAAACAATCATGTTTCCCCCCATCCTATACAAGTTTGAGGTGAAGAAGTGTCCCAGCTCCCGATGTCTCTTCTCAGAAAAAGTGCGTTGTAGTGTGACATGGGTGCGAGAAGAGATGATTTTAATAATAAAATAATAAAGTTATTGGAGCTTGATATCAAAATTTAATATCTTCGGGAATCAGTCGTTTATAGTTTGATGGTGGATATATGGTAGCCTACACAAGAGGTGGCCGTGATGGATTAGTTAGCACTTTGTGCTAGTTTTGTGAATCATGTTAAAGTACACTAGAGGTTGCTACAATTAGTAGAAGTAGATGATTCTAGTGGTAAGGAATTGTATACATTTCTCTAGACAGATAGTAACAAATTATAAATTCAAATTGCAAATGTTGTCGCATGTTCATTTAATAGAGTGGGCAGCATAAAGGCAATGGCACTCAAGCCTATTTAAATATCAAAAATTCCTCCTTGATCTACACACATTGTATGGGTCATGTCCTCAATATAATAATAGTTGATTCCGCTGCTAATTGTAATATAGTCGTAAATTTGTTTAGATTAGTCGACGAGTCTTCCGTTAGGCAACTCCCATAAAAAATAACGGCGTGGAAACCTTAAACTAAGGGTCGACACTCCGCACAGTCGTGATAAATTGTATCGCTTAAAAAATATAGCAGCCAAGTGTTAGTGGAGTAAACATTAGGCTCTTACTTCTAAATTGGATTTTAATTAAACTGAAAGTGAATCCAGTAGATTCGTAGCAAGTGTTTCTTCTTCATTTCTCTCGGCTCTTCGAAGGGAGAAGTATTATGATAGTAAAAAAAAAATCGATCTCGAGATTTTGAGAGAAAATGTCAATATTTCATGACCCCCTGAAACTGAAAATGTTTTCGCGATGCCGACTGTCTGTGTCTGAATCTTGGCCTAGACCCGAAACCATTTAACAGATTGGGTATTTATGGTCTTCATGTGGTTGCTCCGAGGATTTTTTTTGTTATTAGATGTATAACCTTAAAATTAAGGGCAGTTCACTAAGGATAAAAAAGAGAAAAATATATTTTCTTGAAATCTGCTAAAATGATTTCTATTAAGATTCGTATCTAGGCACTGTTTGGCATTACATAAAAATGGCAACTCTCACTTTCCTACGAGAATAACTTTGAGAGTACTTTACATTGGCAGAAACATCCAAGATTGATCATATCCCCACAGCTATTTGAGATACGAAATAACTTATGATTGATAGGTTGTGGTGCTATTAAAATATTTTTTTATATTTCAAATCTAATTTTATAAAATCAATGATTTCTGAGCTTTAATCAAGTATATATATTCTTTATTCTGGTCTTTGAAATCTGAAATTGATTGTTATCCTCCTTGGTGGACAGAGAGGTTTATTTTTACTAATTTTTTCTGTAACAATGTATATTATTTCATTTATGCCCTTTAGTGGAATGTTTCTGCAACAATATATGTTATTTCATTTTACACATCCTGCAAGTTTTTAATAAATGTCTCTATTAATTTTTTAAGATAAAAGAGTAAGTATGTGCTTAGCACCGTACTATTTATTTAGTAGATGCAAAGAAAAATTTTGAGTCAGTACATTACTTGAAAAATGGAGTCAAATTAAAAATGTACTGATGGCGCTAACTATTTAAATTTATTTTCTGTGACCTCTCTAGTATCAATAATTTTACAAACAAATGTTTTGAAATGATTAAAAGCGTGGCACACCATTGGAACATTATTAGAGCAAATTAAAGCTAAACAAATTAATGCTATTTCTTAAAACTCCTCAAAAAATGCCAAACATTTGCCCAAAATATTGTAAAGACAACTTTCTTGTAAATATGCGAGACGATTTTACTGAAATATGAATTCCAATTTTAAAAAAAAGGGATTTTACGATGAGAAATTGTCCAAAAATACAAAATCATTTATTTCAAAATTCTGCTGCTGATAGTGGCTCCTTCTTATCCCGGAAAACCCCCTTCCGACATAACTGAGAGCGAGGATATTTGGCAACGGTTAACTGAGAGAGAGCGAATATAAAGCTTTTATTCATAAAACCTGCATTTCCCTTAAGCAATGATATTGGGTATAGTGAGTCTGAAGATGAGGACGAGCTTGAAGATGTCTAAGACCAGGATGTTAATTTACAACTTTGTATGAAAGAATATTCCAGCCTCTATAAATGTTAAAACTGTTAATGTTGAGCATTTTCTGTTTTACATCAAATATCTGCACGATCCGGATTTTTCACTAACCTGAATGCCGCCGTTTTCAAATTTGTAATGACTGTGCGCAAGTAGCGTGTGAGAGGGTTTTTTCTAAGCTTTAAGTTCTTAAACATAGATTAAGATATCTCTTAAGAAAAATTCTTTTGTCTCCACTCTTGTTATTTTATGTTGAAAAGTACTATTTTCACGATCTCAACAAATATGAAAATAGATTAAATATCAGCATCCAATGAAGAGTTTAAGTCATAGCCCCCTAAGTGCTGAAGGCTGGAAAGAATTATATGCAATAAACACTTCTAGAAGCTCTCAGAAGTGCTTTTTGATGGTAGCACAGCTCCTTAATTTGTACTTGTACCATAATTTTAATATTGTTTGAACCATAAATAAAGCCATATACATTTTGTTCATAAAATTTCGGGTGGGGGGTTGGACCCCCCGACCCCCCGCTGACTACGGCCTTGGTGGTGGTGGGGGGTATGAAATACTAACCGAGGGCCTGAAGATAAGCCAGGCCAATGTTGCTAAAAGGTTCCGGATTCTATCATAATCACTATAAATCTGTTACAATAGAATTTATCATAGCAAGCAGCAACACATTTGAGTTGAACATTTTCCAATCTGAGAGTCAGTCCACGCCACACTATCATATTCGAGCTTTAACCCAACCAAAGCAAAATACAAACTTATTATACAGTCAACTTTAGAGAATGAGGAGGTTATATATTAATAAGTCCAAGTAAATTCAAAGAGTGAGAAACTAAATGATCAATATGATAATGGAAGTAGAGATTATGGTCTCTAATGTAACATCTAGATCATTAATATAGAGACAACGTTCAATAATATCAATATCAAGTTTATGAGTTAAAAAATGGGGGAGGTCTTCCTAGTGAAGGCTTTAGCCCTAGTTTTATATTTATTAATATACACATTCCATTTTCAATAGATCATCCTAGTACACCATCAAAGTCAATTTATAAAGCAAGTGAATTGATGTTTTTTTAATAGTTTGAAAACATCAGCAAGCAATAAATGATTTGAAGAAAGTATATACTTACCAATGTAATCGATGATCACTTTAAATAGAGGACCTAAATTTGATCCTTGAGGTATATCATAAGGTGCAGAGAAGGCGTTGGAAGGGCTTGAATCTATCCTAATGGAAAATATGTATTATGTAAATATCTCCTAAGCTAATTAACATAAGAAACGATAGGCCAAAATTACTTGGTTTTGGGAAAATAATACTGTACTGACACAGCTCAAAAGCTTTACTTTAGTCAAAATAAATAGTATCATCAGTCTTACCTTGAGTAAACACTTGAGGGGCAACATGACCCAGAAATTGTACTAAGCTAGTTACAGTAGATTTGTTTACAAAACCATATTGATCTTCATATAATTTGTTTTTCAAGTGGTGAAACATGTGCTCATGTTCATACATACCTAATCACGCTGTTCCCTTACGCAGTAGGTAAGAACTGTGAATATAGCTCAAAAAACAACAACTTCATTCTTCTATCCTCACTAACTTTCTCCACACTTTCCTATATCGTAGCATACTCCCTTCGCTTAAGCAACATCCATACAATGAATCATACATGCTCTTTTATTCTTAAAACTCCTAACGTTTAACTTCTTCACACATTCGTCTACAACATTTAACCACGTCTTACATGGCCTACACCTTCCTTTTGATCCACACACTCTACCTTCATATATATGTTTCATAATTCGATCCACACTCATCCTCTCAACATGCATACACCATCGTAAGACGCATTTTTCATATAGACCCATTGTATTCCCTTTCAAACCACACTCCTTCAGCACCCATTCATCACTGACTCTGTCCATGCGAGTTTTTCCACATACATTTCTTATATATTTCATTCCAACCGCATTCACCTTGCTCTTGAGGTTTCTCATGACAAACCCACGCTTCACATCCATACAACAACGTTGGCGCTAACACACTTTTATATACTATCTATCATATTTGCCTCTTTCGATACTACTTCATTCTTTGCATTAGTCCACATACATCCAACTACTCTCCGAGATCCATTCACCCGTCTGTCGATTTCACCATCCATCCTACCACTTTTACAGAACATTATGCCCAGATACAAAAAAATCATTCACTTGTTCTAACAGTCTTCCATTTATACTAAGGCGATAATCATTTCCTGATCCATCCTTATCAAAAATTATCATCTTAGTTGTGAAGACATTTATATGAAAATTCATCCTGCCTATCAATACATTCAAACGATTTAATGAATTCTGCAAGTCATTTTCCTTCTCAGCCATTAACACAGCATCATCCACATATTGCAGCGTTCTCACATTCACGTTGTCCAATTGTACAACAACTGCGTCCTCACAGGCATACCCCATGCACTTATCCATGAAAACGTTAAACAATCATGGAGAAATAACACAACCTTGTCTAACACCCTGTTCAATGTCAAACCATTCGCTCAAGGCTCCATCCACCCTAACGCACGCTTTACTTCCGTCAAACACCACCATAATTCCATTTACTAACCAGGCATCCACACCATACTCTCTCAGAACATTCCATAACATACTCCTATTCACCCAGTCGTACGCTTTTTCCAGATCAACAAATGCACAATACACTCTCTTCCTTACTGCCATACATTTCCCAATCACTTGTTGCAATGCAAATATCTGGTCCATGCAACCTCTACCTGGCATGAAACCACATTGCACACCCCAAATCTTGTCTGAAGTTTTTCACACACACACACGCGCGCGCGCGCACACACACTCTCTCAATTAAGACGCTCCCAAAAAACTTTGTCTGAAATACTCAACAAACTAATTGCCCTATAATTCTTACATTAACTCTTACTGCTTTGTCTTTGTTCAAAGGAACAATGACAGTAATCTTCCAGTACTCACATAATCTGGTAAAAAGTGCCATGCCCCCACACTTGCGCATTTCCCTTGTGATCCCATCTACGCCCGCAGATTTGCCATGCTTTAACAATTTCATAGCGTTTAACACCTCAGCCTTGTTAATTTTCCTTCACTAATCGTAACATTTTCCTTATTTTCTGCTACTTTTCATCGTTTTCGCCACACAATTACTCAAAATACTCCCTCTATCAGTCTCTTACACTGTGTTTTTTTTATCTCAGATCATCACAGCATGTTCATTCTGAATGCCATAGGCCTTTCCTTGCACTCCTTGCTTCGTTCTCTATATGGTTAACTTATATAACTATATATTGTTTCTATGCTTCAGAGAACGTTCCACTTGACAGGCTGAGATTAAATATATATGTTAATAATGAATTGAAGATACTAATAATATATCCTTTAACAATTAAACTTAGGATTCCATCCACCCCAGCACACCTGATGGCGAGACACACATCTGAGGGATCGAATTTGCTGGTGAAGGGATGCTCGCGGTTCGAATCCCGGCGAGGTTATTGAGGGTGTTTTTTCCCTAACTGGCTTACCATTTTTCCCCACACAAATAAGGGTACATTTAATGTCGAATTGATTTACATTCTTATAGAATCGTGCAGGGGGTAGTACGGATTGACACACAGCCCCTAAAACTCGACTAAGCTTACAAATGTTAATATTTAGGACGAACACAAGTTTGAAATGTGTCAATTATTATACCACGTTTACACAACAATTGGACCATGTTTAAACAACAATTATACCTTGTTAGCACAACAATTATACCGTGTTTACACAGCTATTAGACCATGGTCATACAACAATTTTATTAGATCATGTTCAAACAACAATTAGACCCTGTTCACACAAATATTAGACCATGTTAACACAACACAATATGTACCCCCTTGTATGCCTCACATGTAGGTGTGTAGGAGTTTAAGGGGGTAGCTTAATTAATAACAGAAAGATTATTTTGATATTTGGATTATTCGACAAGAGTTTTTTACTGGTATTCTCTAATAGCAAAACTTAATATAAATGCTATACAAACTCTTCAAAACAAGAAGAGAGTTTGAGGGCTGTGAAAAGGTTGTGTTACCAATATCGGACTACTGGTCGATCAGGAGTGCTAACCAAGAGTCAGGGAACCTAAACATATCCTGTGGACAACATTCTCTCCAAGCTATTTTTTTTTAAAATAAAATCCTTGTGATTTTGAAACTTGTTTGAAGGCATGGCAGAAATCAACATCCTTTTCAAAGTGACGGTTAGAATTTTGTTGGGGGGAGGGGGGTTGGAGAAAGGGTTAGCCGTGCCCTCCGGTTCAAATTCAAACACTGTCAAAGTTTTCTCCCCCCCCTTCCCCTTCCGAGACAGGCCTTGAATAAACACAAGTTTGGGAGAAGAATGGACACAAGAGTTGGAGGAAGATATTGCAGCAAATCTAAGATAGAAACGAAAAAGGATCCTCAGAGGTTCATAAAGTCAGCATTTTTACTAAATTTAAAATATGGTTCACGGCCAAATAGAGCTTACATTTTAAGTGTTATCATTTGATTATAAATTTTATTTGTTTGTAAAATGTCCAAATAGTTACTTTTTTTAACGGTGTTTTGCACGAAATGTGACTACATTACAACAGACTAGGTTTAGATAGTTACTATATATTGTTTTTAAAAGCTTCAGAGGTGTCATCCTCACGAGAAATNGAGGTCTGGTGGGCACATACCCCAATTGCCAGAAGTAAGAAAAAGTTATAAATGATAAACAGTTCTAGAAGCTCCCTGAAGTGTTTGCCATAACCCCCTAACTGCCAGAGGCTAGGAAAAATTATAGATATTAAACACTTCTAGAAGCTATCTGAAGTGTTTTTTATGGTAAAATAACCCCTAACTGCCATAGGCTAGGACATTTTTTAAATATTAAACACCTCTAGAAGCTCTCTGAAGTGCTTTTTATGGTAACACAGCCCCATAATTTGTACTTGTATCTCAATTTTGATATTGTTTGAACCATAAATAAAGCCATTTATATTTTGTTCATAAAATTTCGGGGGGTGGGGGTAGAAACCCCAAACCCCCACCCCTCCCCCCCACTACAGCCTTGCATACATGTCTGCCACGTTATTACTGGACCATTAAGATGGTAATCCATTCTGATCCAAGCTCTCTCTGTGTCGAAATCCTCTGTTCAACATTTCTCTCTTCAGTGATATTTTGCTGCTCTTTCTTGTGAAGATTGTCCACTGTACAGTCACTTTCAATGTGACGTTGGACTCAGAAAAATCACATCACCACCTCCAGCTAGGGCTTCTTTAGTGATTGTTTTCTTTTAAAAATAATCTCTAACGTTAAAATGTCGAGTTTGAAAAGTCTGTGGACCTGCACAGAAGTGTGTAGTCTAACTTATAGTGAAGCTGTACACTGTACACCTGTCAGGAAGGGGAAGATTCAAACAAAGTCTGACAAAAGATCTATCCTCTGATCTTTTCTCTGTGGGTTGAAGCCCCTAGCCCCAAGAGGAAGGTTTGTTGAGCTTGTCGCCTGGGGAAAGGGGCTACATTTGTCCCTCTTTGAGGCTCAGTCTCCCCAAACAACCGTCAACATCACCAAGGTCAAGAGTAAGTTTCCCCCCACAAAATAAACAACTCACGAGTGAATGAAAGAGCAACTGTCTGACTTGGTGATGTGAATATTGTGAACTGTCTAACTTAGTAATGTGAACAATGTGGACTGTCTAACTTAGTAATGTGAACAATGTGGACTGCCTGACTTGGTAATGTGAACATCGTGGACTGTCTAACTTGCTAATGTGAACATTGTGAACTGTTTAACTTAGTAATGTGAACAATGTGGACTGTCTGACTTGGTAATGTGAACATCGTGGACTGTTTGAGTTGGTAATGTGAACATTGTGGACTGTTTAACTTAGTAATGTGAACAATGTGGACTAACTTGGTAATGTGAACATTGTGAACTGTCTAACTTAGTAATGTGAACAATGTGGATTGTCTGACTTAGTAATGTGAACAATGTGGACTGTCTGACTTGGTAATGTGAACATCGTGGACTGTCTAACTTGCTAATGTGAACATTGTGAACTGTCTAACTTAGTAATGTGAACAATGTGGACTGTCTAACTTAGTAATGTGAACCATGTGGACTGTCTAACTTGCTAATGTGAACATTGTGAACTGTCTGACTTGGTAATGTTAACATTGTGTACTGTTTAACTTAGTAATGTGAACAATGTGGACTAACTTGGTAATGTGAACATTGTGAACTGTTTAACTTAGTAATGTGAACAATGTGGGCTGTCTAACTTGGTAATGTGAACATCGTGGACTGTCTAACTTGCTAATGTGAACATTGTGGACTGTTTAACTTAGTAATGTGAACAATGTGAACTGTCTAACTTAGTAATGTGAACAATGTGGACTGTCTAACTTAGTAATGTGAATAATGTGGACTGTCTGACTTGGTATATGTGAACATCGTGGACTGTTTGAGTTGGTAATGTGAACATTGTGGACTGTTTAACTTAGTAATGTGAACAATGTGGACTAACTTGTTAATGTGAACATTGTGAACGGTTTAACTTAGTAATGTGAACAATGTGGACTGTCTGACTTGGTAATGTGAACATCGTGGACTGTCTAACTTGCTAATGTGAACATTCTGAACTGTCTAACTTAGTAATGTGAACAATGTGGACTGTCTGACTTGGTAATGTGAACATCGTGGACTGTCTAACTTGCTAATGTGAACATTGTGAACTGTCTGACTTGGTAATGTTAACATTGTGGACTGTGTGATTTGATATTGTTAACATTGTGAACTGTTCGACTTGGTAATGTGATCATTGTGAACTGACTTGATAATGTGAGCACTGTGAACTGACTGAACTGACGTCTAGAATTGTAATATAAAATGAAAACGAAATGGTTGATGCAATGTATTTCGAGTTTTGCATGCAATCTCTGTTGCTCCAGAGGTCGACATCTTGAGGATCTAGAGGTCGCCATCTTGGGGGTCCAGAGAGCAACTGTCTGCGATAACCAGGGCCTTGTGCTTGTTTTAATAGTCAGAGGTTTCATCATTGCGTTCTTTAACGCAGGAAAGTGTCACGATTACCTCAACCCTTTGACGACTGAATGATAAACATGGCGTGGCACCTTGCAATGAAGGTCTGAACAAGTTTGAAATAGAATAGCTATCAGTTCTACTGCCTTAGAAAGACAATAACATTTGTTAACAACCTATTTGCTTGCGTTCTCTTTCTCTTGAGTATTTAGTTTTATAATACCTTTGTTATTAAAATCATATTCAAACTGTGGAAATGGGATATGACCCAGACCATCTGGATAACATATTATTTGTAAACAGAAGGGATACGCTTAGGTTGTATTGATTAATATAATATGAACTACAAATAACAATAACATGAACACACACGATATGTTTCTTGAAGAATGTTGTTGCTACGTCAAGTAAGAAACAAAAACATGAACACACACGATATGTTCCTTGAATATTGTTATTGCTACGCCAAGTAAGAAACAATAACATGAATACACACGATATGTTCTTTGAATATTGTTGTTGCTACGCCAAGTAAGAAACAATAACATGAATACACACGATATATTCGTTGAAGATTGTTGTTGCTACGCCAAGTAAGAAACAATAACATGAACACACACGATATGTTCTTTGAATATTATTGTTGCGACGCCAAGTAAGAAACAAAAACATGAATACACACGATATGTTCCTTGAATATTGTTGTTGCTACGCCAAGTAATAAATAAAAACATGAATACACATTATATGTTCCTTGAATATTGTTATTGCTACGCCAAGTAAGAAACAATAACATGAATACATACAATATATTCCTTGAAGATTGTTGTTGCTACTTCAAGTAAGAAACAAAAACATGAATAATTATGATATATTCCTTGTCGATTGTTGTTGCTACGCCAAGTTAGAAACAATAACATGAACACACACGATATGTTCTTTGAATATTGTTGTTGCTACTCCAAGTAAGAAGTAATAACAGTCCATGATATTGTACTTCAATGTCAAGCCCAAGGCTGACTCTGTCTTGTTACATCAGACAATATCATCCCCGCCCTTCCTCTATCAGTAATATCAGGATGACTTGCGAACGAGCAGTCTCAGGTCACGACCTTGCACGCACTAGGACATGGTTAGGTGAGCGGTCAGCTCCCATGACTATCACCTTGGGAATATGTCACACTAGGTACAAAACAAAATATCACAAAGGTCTGTTGTGTGGTATTCTTGATTGTAAATAAATGTCTGAAGAGTAAAAGTTATCACTGTTAAATATCGTTAAACTGTTCTATTTAAGTGAAATAAGCGAGTGTTGATTAGGCGCTGGTGCGTACAACTTGTAGACAAAATGTGTGAGAACTGTTAGAACTTTCGACAGTTAACCTCAACCAGGAATGGTGGGTCTTCTATATGGAGAAACCTAGACACAGATCATACAATGCTTGAATAAACAAGCTTTCATATTGGAAGCCTGAGCTGGGTTATGGAGTTCTGTTTTGCAGGTCACGTTAGGGAGGAAAGGAGGTTCAGGGTGCTAATGACTGCCTGTTAAAGTGCTAATGCTAAAGATAACTGAGCCCCACCTTCTATTTAGGAATGTAGATATCTATAGGTCACAATAGAGGATCCATTCTGTGACATAACTTGAATCTCGCTGTTACGTTGGAGTGGATCGAACTAAACGTGATGCAAACATTTGTAGGACGGGCCAAGCTCATCTATTTTTCAAAAACAAAATGTCCATCCAAGTCACGAATTCCTGTCTGACTCGAAGTAATCCATCATCATCGATCACGCTATTCTTGGCGAGGACAACATGAGCCTGAATTATCAAAGGAGAAACCTGACCCTTTCCTTGTGTTCCTCCTTGGTAGCAGGGTGCTATTCTTGGTGAAGACAGCATGACCCCTCCATGTGTTCCTCCTTGGTATCAGGGTGCTATTCTTGGTGAAGACAACATGACCCTTCCCCTTTGTTCCTCCTTGGTATCAGGGTGCTATTCTTGGTGAAGACAACATGACCCTTCCCCTGTGTTCCTCCTTGGTATCAGGGTGCTATTCTTGATGAAGACAACATGACCCCTCCATGTGTTCCTCCTTGGTATCAGGGTGCTATTCTTGGTGAAGACAACATGACCCTTCTCGTTGTTCCTCCTTGGTATCAGGGTGCTATTCTTGATGAAGACAACATGACCCCTCCATGTGTTCCTCCTTGGTATCAGGGGGCTCAGTCAAATGTGTTTCAATTATCACTCCCAATATTCCTGTTGGCGCTGTCAAAACTACCCTTCACAGGGTGCGGAATATAATAAGAGGGTTAGTGGAGCTGCGAGAGAATAGAGAAAATGTCAGAATGTGTTTAGAAACCTATTCCTTGTTCTCGCTGGAAATAGCCATTTCTGCGGTAAAGACGTGTGGAGTATCATTTTCTTCGGCTTTTTGTGTAGATTACGAATCTGGCAACACGGAAATCGATGATAGCGTTCTTATATTATTTTGTTAAAAAAAAATTGAAAAAAAGACAAGGAATTTTTTTCAGTTCTCATTCTTTCCCTTACCAAGCATATATTAAAAAAAAGTTTGAACAAAATTTGCATAGCTAAAAATGCTCTACAAAAAATGTTCTATTTTTAAAATTGAAAAATGACACCTGGACACGGGAATCGAACCCGGGACCTCTGGTTCGATTCCCGTGTCCAGGTGTCATTTTTCAATTTTCAGAATATGATATCTAGGTGGAGTAATCCCCACTAATAAGCATAAATAATAGCTCTGGCTATTAATTCTTAAAAAATGTTCTGTTCATTTTTAAGGTTGAACCAACGATTAAAATCGGAATACTATTCCGAGTTTTAAGGGGCCATACATGTATTACGTAACGCAATTTTAGGTCTTTTTTTTACACCCCTCCGCCCATATCCCATTCCGTAACGCTTTGGCAACCCCCCTCCCCACCCTTAAGTTACGTAACACTTCCAGTTTCAACTAAAAAAGAAGCACATTTTCCTCATGTCATTTTCGAGTGGGCTTTTTTTTAGTAGACTATTTATTTTCACGTCAGATCTTATAAGTTTAAAATAAATAGGATTTTGAATAAAGGATGCAATTTCTAGTCAAAAAGTTTTATTTGTGTTTACAAAAAACACAATTTTAAAAAAGTGGAAAAGCTTAAGTTTATACATGACTAGATAATTTTTTAAACATCTTCCAACGAAGTTGGTTGCAACCGTTCATTTACATTTTGTGATTAGAGGTATTTCCTGTGTAGTGGTTTCATGAGTCAAGTCAGTGGCTTCCTGTACCTCAACTGGTTCTTCGGGAAGCCTATCTATTTCAATGAATTTAATTTGATAAATTCAAACAGTTTTTTTTATTGTTTATTTTATAAACTAAAACCTTGCCTAAAGCTTAAAACCCCCATTCCCCATGTCACGCAACTTAATACTACAATGGACCCCTCCCCCCTTTCAAGTGCGTCACTTAATTCATGTTTGACTCCTAAATGCATCACGCAAGGTTCATATGCTTAAAATATACCAACTTAATTTTATATGTAACTATACATTTATATTTAGTCGCTATTCACAAAACAAAATTTATATAATTTCTATGACATCACAAAGTACATGATCTGTCTTTCCACTTTTCTTTCTTGGGTTTGTTTGTCTGCTTGTCATGAACGACATCTATCACACGCAGAGGAAGGCTGAGGTTTTAAAATTAGTAACCCCTGTGTTCAAAAATGTGCACATTGAAGCTGGAATATTACATTTTTTATTAGATTTTTTCCTGTCTGTTTGAAGCAAAGAAAAGCATTGCCTGAGGTGCCGGGTACTTCTGCTAGTTGTATATATACAAAGCTTTGTAATGGTACATATTTATATAGTAATTATCGAGGGCGGTTTTACTGCATGTTTAGAATGCGAAACTTTCAAAAATGGAACACTGACTTTACAGTGACTATTAGTCAATGGATTTTATCGCATTCCTTCATGATTCCCAAAGTCCAGCACCTTGAGACCTGTTCAACTTCTGGTTCTCATTTTTTAATATTGTTGAGATTTTCTTCTGTCTCAAATCAGTAACAAGTACTGGAGATGGTATTTTGTACTTATCCGCTTTGGAAGAGGCTATTCCATGAATTTTTGCGTATGATTGGCAAAATTGTGCTGGGTATTTGATTCGCCATCTAGACGATATAAAAGTTTCCTAGAAAAGAACCAAGACGTATATGAAGCCTTTTGCAGAGGTGAACTTGCTGTACAGTTGTGTGTGTAACAATAATCACCCTTGCTAATCTATGTATATATACAATAAATATGCATCAAGCCTTACTGTAGTATGTATTTACCGTACTTGTTTGTGTTAATTGTAAAAAAGAAAAGAGAAAGACCTATGATATACTTTGTGATGCCATAGAAATTATTAAAATTTTATTTTGTGAATAGTAATTACATAATTATAAATATATAGTTTCAGATAAAATACATTTCGGTAGTTTTTAAGCAAATGAACTTTGCGTGATGCGTTTAAAACCTGGACCAACAGAATTTTATTCAAGTTTGGCCCTCGTTAGGGCTTTAATCGTTGGTTCAACCTTAAAAATGAACTGAACCCGTACTATTTTTTCACTTACCTGATAGACAAGAAGTGTTGTATATAGGGTCAATGCTAGCTCTGAGCTGTCCCACAACAGGTACTTTATGACATAATAAAATTACATTATACGGGTTGTAACACGATCTTCCCTTCCCTCTTGTCATATTGAGCCTCCACTTCACCGAGCAACCGGTATTTCCCACTTGTAAACTTGTAACTTCACAGCATCTAAACGAATCTATCAGTCTGCAAGCTATGTAAACAGGATATCAGGTTTGTGTCGAGATGATCGCGAGTTGGTCAAGTTGACAATGTCATCTGATCTATGTGTCCTTCACACCACCTTCAGACTCTCGGTAATATGGCACCTTTGTTGAGTTATCTTACACCCTTTGGCTTCGCACTCTTGTTCGTTACATAGTTATTAGGGTGTTCATAATGAGGAGAAAAGGCCGACACACACAGAATGCTAAGTTATGGTCCCTCTATTCCTCTTGAGTTCAGTGTTGTTTCTTTCTGGTCTGCTCCAATGAAGTTTAGTTATGATGGCGTTCTCCAAAATGTCTTGTTTGAGTTCAGGTTACAGTACTGAGGAAGAGTAGATGCTGCTGTTAGCAGTTGTTTTGGAAGATGAAAAAAATTTAGTAGGCGGAAGTTTGACTTGTTAAATTAACGCTTCCATTTTAATCAAAAAACATTTATTAAATATAAAACCTAAATAGAATATTACTTAAATACACGTGAAACAAACTGAAAACAAAACTTCAACACTTCTTTCGTGGAATCCGAACCACAGTAGTGGCCTGGCATTCCTCACATTCGCAAGTTGTGATTAATACACGTCTTGTCAGAGGTGAAGGAAGAGGTTGGCAATCAGATAAATCTGTGCCGGGACCAAGGATTGAACACCGGACCCCCAGCACAGAAGTCTGACACCTTACCCCTAGACCACCAAGTCACCCTGCTGTTAGCAGTTGTTTTGGAAGATAAAGAAAATTTAGTAGGTGGAGGTTTGACTTGTTCAATTAATGCTTCCATTTTAATAAAAAAAAATTTATTAAATATAAAACTGAAATATAATATTACTCAAGTACACGTGAAACAAACTGAAAACAAAACTTCAACACTTCTTTAGTTATTTTCACCAAACCAGCAGTGCGTCTGTTCAACACGGAGCCCAAGCTATGTTATGTGCATGCGCTCAAGATGGGTGATGGGAAAATGGCCTGGTCAGCAATCGGATAAAACATAGCGCGGCGTAGCAAGGCATAGCTTAGCTTTCTGTGTGAACCAGCACATTTAAATACATGGTCCGCTATTTTTCTAAAATGTTAGCAGAGCAAATCTTAGCTTAGCATAGCATTCTGTGTGTGTCAGCCTTTATCATTATTTTGAGCTTAGCCACTAATAAGCATCATAACAGCTAAAAACAAGCTCAGATTAAAAATCAAAATACAATATAGGCCTAATTTTTTAAATCTCGAATATAAATTTTTTCCATATCATTGCATTTTGAATATCTTTAAACATTTGAAGATTTTAAAGACACCCTTAGTAATACTCTGGTTGTGCTGTTTGGATATTAACCAACCTAGCAATTTTTAATTAAATCAATTATATAACTTTTTATTTTTTGGTAAATCATTTAATAATGGTGCATAATAAAAAAAAACGTTTTGAGACACATACATTATCCCTTTCACAATGATAAAAAGAGCTCAGTTCACACTTGTGCCACTGGTCTGTGTTGTAGTTCTAGAACATTCTCATTTGTATTCTCGCACTTCTAGAGGTTCAGTTTCAAGATATATTCAAAGTAGAATTACAAACAAAATATTGAACAAATTGAATCAATTTATTTAATACAGCTTGACCTATTAATTTCTCAGGCCGTCTGAAACATACCTGTACTAATCCAAGGACTCAAGACAAAGAAGTGGGTTTTAAAGAAATTTACCAGCTAGGAAAGAAGCTTGAAATCGTTAATAAAGAAAACAACATAAACCTGTTCTTTGACATAAGTCAGGTGTCCTAACCACCATTCAAATCCTGTCAGACATTAGATTTTAAGCGTCTAAAATTGTCATTTATTGAGAGTTAGCAAGATTTACTCTTGAATTATGGATGCCTAGGTTTATACCTTAGCTAAGTGCATCAAGGATTTTTTTTTTTAAACGGTGGAGATTTCCATCCTTTTATTGGCAAGTTTCTTACATTTCCTTGAGATTCATTCTTCTCATCAAACCTGCCAAAGTTTAAAAAAATTTAGTAGCCATTAAGTTGAACTGATTCCCAACTAAAATAGAAACCAAAAATTTCTTAGTATAAATGGAAAATGTGACTATCAATAATTATAACAGTAAAATCAAGCTTTCGTTCATTATTTTGTATTAATTTAAAAAAACATTTACCGCACAGCACATAATCTAAGTATGCCTATTTAATATGATTCTTCAATTCTAAAACGTTTAGTAAGAAAAGCAAATTCCTAGATTTGAGTAAATATTTAGAAAATATCTTGTATGTGTAAACATTAGTTAACAAGTTTGCTTCAAAATTCAATCCATTACTAATTATATAAAATAAATATATACATGAATATAAGCTCACCAGGTAGGAATTAAAGTTGCCTTTGGTGTCCCGATGGTCGTATTTTGGGAGGCCTTCTTTACAGCTTGTTTACTTACATCCATTACTGATTCCAGATTCTAGCTTGTCAATTTTTATTCAAGCCATATATTTTCCTCTACCGGCTTGCTAGGCCTGACGTAGCTTCATATGCCTTATTATCTAACCTAAGACTAGGACAGGCACAACATCTAGTCCCCGGATTTTAATTTATCAATGTTAAAGGGTAAACCCAAATTTTCATCAATGATAAATTATCGGCCATGCTGGAAATCACACCCGGGAACCTTAGCTCAGCAGACAGACATATTACTGATTGAGCTAAGGTGTCGGATCTACAACTTGTTTCATTAGATAATTTAATCATTAAATCTACTTATTGTCAAATTAAAATGTAATTGAACATTCATTGAATGTGTAAACAAAGAAGCATTAATAGACCATCACACAGCTTACTAACTGGAATACTGAGTACATGTTTACTCTCAAACCAGAACATGTATCTACAGTAGCCCCGTGGCTTCTTTGGTGCTGACTGACAGTTCACAGCTGACTTCTGACTGTCAACATTTAGGTATATACCTAAATTTTTACTGTCAGAAGTGACAGCTGCTAAACACATGTTTTCTGCAGATCATATGGTTCGGCGTAGGGATACATAATTTGGTCTGGTAGCTTTTCAGAGCCGTCAGCTGTCAGCTGTGAGCTGTCAGTCAGCACCAAAGAAGCCATGGGGCTACTGTAAGTGCAGTTGATCAGTTTAATGGTTTGTTCATTTTAAAATATCATAAAACAGTTTCATTGGCCTAAATTCCACTGTTTTCTAAAGAAAAATACTTACAGAAAACTGCACCACAATGCGATGCCTGATTCGAGTTGTTTAACTTAAGTTTGTTTGAAATAAAGTGCATTGAGCATAAACAATTTGTAATGAATAAATTCCTGAGGAAAATGCTATAATAGCATCGAAATATTGAAGTTTGTGTAAATAGGTGTTATTTATGCTCTATTATTTACCTACAATTCTATCATTTTATTTCTTACAAAGTAACTTAAGTTAGGTGTTATCTGTTGGGTTTGAGGGCTTCTTAATGTCTGACCACAACCCAAATGTCAGTAACAATTGAAAGGTTATTTATCTCAGCTATAACAAGATATCTTATATTGATGTTTTCCATTGTTTCAGCCAACATGAACACTACACTCGGTATTCATGGTTATGACAACGCAGAGTCTAACATGCATCCCTATTTTATTGCACGCGGGCCTCTCATCAAGAAGAACCATGTCATTGCCCCATTTGACACCGTGGACCTGTATTCTCTCTTCGCTCACATCCTCAACATCTCTGCCCCACCTAACAACGGATCTCTGGCAAATGTCGTTGACATGTTAGTTGTTATGCCATCTCATCTAACTGCAACTCCGTCTGTATTTTTTATGGGTGAGCCATTAATACTTTTTCAATTATGAAATTACCATTTAGAAATGTGGCATGTCTAAAAAAACATAGCATATACCTGGGTTGTGTCTTAATTCTCCCGATAATGATATGGTCAAAGATAGGTTTCCTGGAAATTATTTAATACTTTAATACTATTTGGTTTTATGTCCAAATTGTTCTAAAACGCTGCTCTTCATCTTGCAGCACACAAATCCCTTTTAGCTAAATAAACAACTTTCAAAGCTACATTAGTACTGAACAAGAAACCAACTACTAAATAAATATATGTAGTTTGTACTGCAAGTTTTAAGCATCATTTATCCCGCCTCGGTGGCGTAGTTGGCTAACGCGCTAGTCGTGTTGAGCTCAACCGCTGAGGACGGGGAGATCGAGGTTCGAATCTCGGTTGGGTGAACTGGGGGTGGTTTTTCCTAAATGGATTTCCACTCTCCCTCCACGCAAATGCGGGTTCACCTCCTCTAGATTCAACCCTCCCAATTCCTAATCCATTAGTGTAATTAGTACTTAAGCGTATAACCTGAACGGGTAGTAAGACGCGGTGCTAAATATTATATAATAATATTTAAGCATCATTTCAGTAGTGTGAACAAGGCATAACATATTAGACTGTATTGAAAAACACAATAATTCATCTTTCAGGAATGTGATTATAGAATCATACATGCTATTTTTTATTATTATAAAGGAATTACTGCATAAATTAATGCAAAAAAAAATCTGAAAAAGTACCTGTAAAAATAAATAAAAGCAAGGAAAATTCTGAAAGGATATCTGTAAAAATAAATAAAAACAAGGAAAATTCTGAAAGTATGCCTGCAAAAAATAAATAAATGAAAGGAGAATGCTGACAGAGTTAAACACAATAAAGACAAAGAAAATTATGAAATGGTAACTGTGAACATTTTAAAAAGTTTTTAATGTTCTCTTGCAAAACCAATTATTAAAATACTTGATGTTGTTTCTATAACATCACTAACTTTTCTTATTACTCTTTCAATTTAAAGAGAATGAATTTGTAATGTAGACTCATAAATAAATGAAAAAAAATGTACTTGGATAGTTAAATATACTGTAATTTAATTTTCTTTGTTACTTTTTGCTCTGCAAAAACTAATCTAATAAGACAGTATATAATAAATAAAAATAAAAATAGAAAAACAAACAAATTAAGTATTTTACATAATTGCTTAGGAATTTCAAAACTAAATAGACATGAATAGTTGAAATCACTAGCTGCTTAGTGGGGAACATTTACTATTATGTTTTAGAATACATTTTGGTATTATTCTTAGGCATTGTTAACATTCTTGATGTTTGACAGCAAATAAAAGCAGAATAAAAAAACACAAATGTAATAATAAAAATGAGTGGAGCAGATTAATAATTATATATAGATCCAGGGAGTACATGAGATAGTAGAGGAAGCAAGACTGAGATGGTATGGGCATCTAATGAGAATGTTGGAGTACATGAGATAGTAGAGGAAGCAAGACTGAGATGGAATGGGCATGTAATGAGGATGGAAAAGGAGAGAATCCCAAAGAAAATGTTGAAAGTGAAGTATGTAGGAAAAAGACCTCAAGAGAGGCCAAGAAAGAGATCGAGAGGAGCAGATAATAGAAAGTGTTTAAGTGAGAGGAGAAGAATGGTGGAAGAATAGAGGAAGATGGAGACATTTTACTAAAGTGACCCGGCCACAGGCTGGAAACAGTTGATGACATTTAAACAATAGAATAACTCACAGTTAAAATCATAAACACAAATTTGTCATCAATATTTAAAAGGGGGAAATAGGCAAGACTTGATTTAAAATGATTATAAAGTTAACACCATCTATCCACGGAAGTTGGCACAATCTTCGCCAACAGACAAAGGTATTTCGGTCTGTGTGGCTCGGCTCAATTGTGGGCTGATGCCATCAAGTTAAAGAATATGAAAATGTTTATTTGCCTGGAGAGAGAAGGGGAAACCATCAGGACAGTCGGTCGTGTGTCGCGCACCGCGGATAAGGAGGATTTTGCTTCATAAAGATAAACATAAGATAGTAGGGCTAGCCCTGGTATGATTGCTAACATTTGATGATAGTGTTAAGTTATTTAAAATTAGGGGTGCACAAAGCTTCAAAACTTTGACTTGGCTTCGAAACAAATTCTGGCTTTGAAGCTTCACCAATTAAAATATTGACAGCTAAAATACTCCATTTATTCAATTATAGCCATTCTGAACTTTTTGTACATTACAAATTGATATTCATATGGAAAAGATCTAAAGAAATTGAATTGTATGTTGTGATAGTAACTTTATTTGTCAGAGTAACAAGAAATTACAAACAATTGTACAATAAAACATTTTCTAAGTAATATTAGTGCATAAAGTAATTTAAATAACCACAATATAATATTTTTTCAAGTATAAAACAACTAAAAGAAAATATTCAAACTTTGATTTGCCTTCGAGAATATTTCATATATCCGATTCGATTTCGCTTAGAATTGAAAAAGTTGACTTCGCACACCCCAATTAAAATGTTTGTAAAACCAATAAAATGTGTTTAAATGTACATGTGTTTTATTTTGTCAGTAAATTAATATAATAAAACTTTAATAGTGTTGGTGTTAATTGTACTAAAAATAAAAACATATACAAACTTCAAGGGTATATTAAAATCTTTTAATTTTTTTGTTTACAGTGTTTATACTCCTGATTGCATCATTGGTTGTTGGAGGGTTCACGGTTTTAACTCTTTACTGGATAAGACAAAGACGAATCATGGATAACGTGGATTTCTCCTACAGGTAATATTGGAAGTTTTATTAGAGATGGGTCGAATCCTATATTTCTAGAATCCAAAGCTTAAATTTGCTTTCAAATCTCGAATTCAAATTCAAATGCTTGAATCCTAAAATATTTACAATTTTATTCAAAGTAAAACTATTAAAAATTCAATTTTAAATAAGTTGTCTAAGCCTACTGAAAAACCTCTTTTGTTTGTCATAACAACAAAAAAACACCTTTTTTTAAATGGTGTGCGAAGCTTAGAAAAGTCATAGTCTGAGTCGAAGGTCAAATATCCTTCTGCTTTGACTTCGACATCTACAATAACCTTCGCATATTCAAAAAATTTTGAAGGAAGGATAAAACTTCGATAAATTATCAAACGATTTAATTTTATCTTACTAAATATTACATATTTCAATATTTGATCATTTTAAAACTGTTACTAAACAAAATTTTAACACCGACTAGTAATTTAACTACCATAACGTAAGCATAGATCATAAGCAGGTAAGTAAATGTTCACTATCGCCAATATAATTTTGTAAAAAAAAAAATACAAATAAAGAAATAAACTAAGGTCACTGGTATGAAGCAGAGAAATCGCCTAAGTCATGCTACCATCCCAGCTCGCGTCTAATGTTTAGTCCATAAAATTCAATCTTTTTGAAACTATCTTTGACAAATTTACAAGTGCATTTTGTCACAAAAGTTTTTCATAGCTTCTTTGTGTTTTCTTTACTATTAAAAATGGCTGATACGGAAAGTGGGAAACGAAAACAGAATTTAATTTATAATTATTATCGTAGAAATGCAGATAAAAAGACATGCATATGTAAAATTTGCAAAATAATTTTATCAACTCCACGATGTAAGTAAACATTAAAACTTTATTGATAATTTACTTAGCTTATCAGTAAGCCTGTATGCATTAATTATTAATATAGGCCTTTGACTTTGACTTTTCTTCGCAAGTTTAAAGCTTCGCTTCACATTTAAAAAGTGGCCTTCACACACCTCTACTTTATTTTAGTAAATCAATTATATTACAGTAGAGTCTCGGAAACTGAACATTCCGTGTAACTCAACACGTGCACATAGTTGTTGGCGCCAGTCATCACAATCTAAGGTCATTCAACTGTAATACTTCTGTTTTTTTGTGTAACTCGAGTGGTACAGTCGTGCTATGGTGTTTTTACAAGTGTTGTGTTTGTTAGTTTATAATTCAGTAACGTGTTATTCAAATCAATACAATATTTTATGTACAGTACTGTACTGCAGTTCTGTATATTACACATATGTATACACACCATTATATGAACATGTAATATATTGTACTGTACATATATTATTGTTACTGTAATTTACAATACTACAGTACAATACAACTGTACCTATAATATTCGATACTGTACTGTGATTCATCCTTGTTTAGTAAATATGGCATAGTAAACATGCATCTTATGCAAGTTCATTTATAAAATGCGACATTTCATTAACTCTTCACCATCTCAATCCACATTAGGTCGAGTTTCTGAGACTCTACTGTAATACAATTTTGTCCTCTTTTTTTATGGTTTATTACTCTCTAAAATACACATGTCTATATAAATTTCTTTTACAAATTGCTTAAAATTTTTATTTGAAGTCACGGTCTTCATAATTGTATGTGCTACCATCCAAACCCATTTCTAGGACAAACTAGATCGGACTAGGTCAAATTGATACATCCTCAGAGCCTCAGTATGTACTAGTTTAGCTCATAGGATAAATTAGTATAACCTACAATTTTATTTGGTCAAACCAGGGTTGGGTTAGGTTAGGTTATGTTAGCTGCCAGCATTTCCACTCAAACTGTGAATGATGAAACCTGTCCAAGGTCGATTCATAGCACGGGTTAAGAAGAATGAAAACTATTACTCTCTAAAAGCATCAAGCTATATCGGTTTATCCTACAAGCTGCTGGATGTATCAATTCAGCCTAGTCCGAACTAGTTTGTCCTGGAATCGGGTTTGGACTTTCATGAACCTCAAATTTATTGAATACCATAGGATTTGAGGCCTCACGAATTCAAGCATCCCATGTCTACTTTTTACTACAGTAGCTTTTGTTAATTTGCTAAAGGATTTAGAGAATAAAGCTGGTATTGTTTTAATTAAGACAGAAGCTTTCCTACTTTTCACACTCACAACTCATTTCAAGGCATTGAAAATTACACTATACCACCATAATTAGATAATAAATCCATATGATAAAACTTACCTTCATCAAATACTAAAGAAGAAGAATATTTAATTTGTTAATAAACTTTTAAATATATTCACTTGAAAGGAATTTTAGGGGGGTGTTCAGCGACTTTGAAAACAAGGGGATGTCAGGGAATTTGCCTGGACAGCGAAAAGTTGGGAAATGCGATCACATTTTTTGAATTTTTTATGTATTCACTAAAAAAAGTATGCAACTTTTGTTTATAAAAGTCAAAATAACTTTTTCCATTTAATAATAGTCGCAACTTTCTTCTAACATAATTGTTCCATTTTGTTGGATAAGGAATGATTAAATAGAAGAATTTGAAATAAATGAACTAACAAATAAAATGGGTAAAATTAAGAAAAGGGTTCTTTGTTATAAAATATAGAAACATGTTAAAGGTAAACATAATAAAATGGACTATTGGTTGAATGTTATATCTGATAAATCAAAAAGAACATATAATAAGAAAATAAATTGCAAGTAATATTGTATGTAAATGTAAAAATGGTATCATTCAGCACGATATAATAAGACTAGTTAAATAGATGCAAATAAATATAGTTCTAGTAGAAAAATTAAAAGGTTTTTCTAAGCATTAAGTAAAATTATTAGACAAAAGTTAAACAATAAAAAAGAGATTAAGATAAATAAGTTGATATAAGTGTCAGTTAAATTGCAAGTCTATATTGAGTAAAATATGAATCTAAAAAAATATCATTGATATGCATGAAGCCAAATAAAAATACAATTACTGAAAAGTTGATTTGAGTATTAAATAAAAAAGTAAAGTTTAATGAAGTAGAAAAGACAATATAAGGATTAATAATTGAAATTTGAGTATGTGGTGTTATAAAGTAGTCAATTGAGATATTATATTGAATTAAAAACTATAAAAACATACTGCAAAGAAGTGAGATTATAAAAATTGGCACATGCTTAGCACAGCAATCTACGCAGCCCTGGCAGCCATTTTTCTACTCATATACTCTTATCTGAAACATATTTTCTCTACTCACTTAGTTTCTCATTTATTGCTTTATTCATGGTCATAGTATAGCATTTAGCTAGTAGCCCCATCTCTTAGCTTCAATATGAAATATTCAAACTGGCTAAAAGTAGTTGATATTACAATAACTTATTGTAATGAAACGTTAAGTTGTGCCCCCGCCAGGGAATGGGTTATGATGGTTACTAGTGGTCAGGATTGTTATGTTTAAAACAATATATCTAAGACACCTTGTTTAAAACATGTTTTAAACTAAAGACTTGTTTAAAACAGAATTGTTTAAAACAGAATTGTTTAAAAAACATTTTAATCAAATGTTTTAAAAAGTTTTTAAAGTCTTTAACTAAACGAAACTACAACGAAACAAACATTTAATACAAAATGGAAAATTCCCTTATCATAACATCTAAGGAATAAGTTTTCAACATAACTTCTAATTATAAGAAATTTATGTGTATTTTGTAACTAAGCCTAGTACTCAAAATTAAGGAAGCTCTACTTTAAATATCATATCATAAGAGTAATTTGTTTATTTACTATTTACTGCTCAAAATACTGCCACAAGTTTAAATGCTTTTTCTGTACCTAATCTATTTTTAATTTTCGAATGTATGATACCAAAGGAAGAAAACAGCTGATCAATTCCAGCAGATAATGCTAATGCACTGTGCAATTGCTTGACTAGGTCCATCATTTCTGGGCTCACACTGTTTTCTAGTGATAGCCACCATGTTATTGGCTTTAAATCTTGTAGGACGTATTTCAAAAACAGATAATCTTTGAATGGAGCACATTTTGCCAGATATTTTATTATTTCTGCTATTAAAATTGGGTGATATGAATCCATATATTCCATAGCAATGTCTAATTGCTCTCGACTCATTTTTATTCCTCTAAACCGTGGATCTAAAAGGTTTGCTAAAAAATGGTAAGGTGTCGTTGCCATGTCAAATCGTTGAAAGTGTCTAAATTCATGTTCAGTTTCTCTTTCAACTTCAAACTCTGTTAGCAAAGACAGCTATATTTCAGCTGCTTCACCATTGGTGCATGTATCACACTGTACTTTGTCTAAAGCAACAGCTACTTTTTTCAACTTTACCAAGTAATCTTGAGCATTTGCTTTGATATTCATATTATTAATTTTAGATGAATTATTTACATCAATTGCAGATCAATTATCACCACAACTTTTGACAAAATATGCCAATTTTCAAGAAATGATCATGCAGTCAGCCAGTGTATTCCAATGAACATCCGGAGGAAGAAAAAGTGATTTTCCTCCAGCTTGTTTATACTTAACTGAAGGAAAATGTGAATTTTTGAAATATTTTATTATTTGCTTAGTATGTTCTTTAATCCCAGGAACTATGTCATGTGCAAATAAATTCATCAAATGCGCATAACATCTGTAGGTTATATTTTGTAAGCAAGTCAACACTGTCAGATTTTCCCAACTCATGTCTCATATTTGCCATATTAGCAGCGTTGTCTGTTACAAAACTACAAACTGTGCAGCCATATTTTTTACAGTTTTTATGGCATTTTATGCTATGTGCAACAAATTTTTTTTTAAAGCTATATAGATACACAATATATTTTTTAGTAAATAATGTTTTATGCATTGTTTACAACATGTATTTTAAATAAATAATGTTTTATTCACAATTAATAAAATGTAAGCTTACGTTTAAAACACTTTTCCTCTATTAAAAAAAGTTTAAAACAAAAAAATGTTTTTTATGTTTGTTTTTTAAAGAATTTTTTTTCTTGCTAGTGGCTTATCCCAACATTTTTCTTGGACAAACCCAACAACCAGCCCTCAGATCATTAATTTACCATTTAATTTGAACAACATTAGAATCGAAGAAAATTAAACCGATAAGGGAAAATCAACCTCATACTGTATGTTTATCATATTTTCTAAGATTCAGATTCAGGATTTGTAGTCATAATGAACATTCATATTGAGTTCATGGATAACTTGTGGTACATATCCCATAATCAGGTAGTTAGGGATAACTGTAAACATGCCAACAAACCTAGTGATTGTTGGTAATTAATTCTTATCTTCTTTTGCTTTTTTCAGGGATATTAGTGAACGTTCTGAATTCTGTAGTCAAAGAATAATTGAGGGTCAACATCTTCTATCCACTAATGATGATGACTAAGAAGAAATTAGTTTTATTTTTTTTCAAGTATGAATATTTAGTAAAAAATATGTCTAGCTGCCAACTCTTGCATCGTTTGTTGCAATGTGTGTTGTGTTCGAGGAAAATATTAATGGTTTGTTAATCAAAATATTTTTTTACTAATTTTTGTATGAAGGAGAAAAGTAGATAATATAGGTGGTTCGATTGATATGTTTGCATCATAACTAGTTAAATCAGACATGAATAAGACTCTTTTGGTGAAATAGAAACTTTTACTGGCTTACTATTTGTGAATAGCCTGTATTTACTAATCTTCTCCTTCATATGTTGGCAGTTATGATCTTTACATTAAGTCATTGTATTTGAAAGATTCAGGATATTAAAAACAAACTTTGAATCGAAATCAGAAGGCCTTAAAATCACAATTTATTGATAGACAATTTTTTTTTAATGTAAATGAAAGAAATAATTTTTGTGAGCATTCTTTCAATATAAGCCATATACTTTCACTGGATCATAGTAACTTAGTATATTTTAATTTTCAAAGCAAGGGATATAGGGGGGGCAGGGAGGGGGGCAGGGGTTTAGGTGTGTTAAGAATATAGCCTGTATATTTTGATTGTATCACAGAAACTACATACGTGAGTGAAACAATTATCTTTAGTCACTTGACAAAATAGGCAACACATTTATATCCATTTTGTATACCTATATATCTGGCCTATTCTTGCTGGACATAACAATATTTAAAGTGTGCACCATAATTATCAAAATTAGTTTTGTATTTGTAAGGGGTCTGCAAACTCAAATTATTTCATTAGAGTTGGGCTCAAAAGAGCTTCTTAGAAAGCTTCCAAGTATCTGGCCGAGCTGAGCTTGAATTCAATAAATATTTACTTTTAAAACTTAACTGCTTGAGTAAAATCTACTGGTATTTAAAAAAAGAAATCACTATCTTTAAAATTACTCAATAATTAATAGTTTTGCAGTAAAAAGAACTTATGTTACCTATAAATTTTGCAAATAACAAGTAGGGAGATAAGTTAACAATGATTCATTCACCACTAGACACAATACTATACAGAACTAGCCTTATAATGACAGGCTTTAATTGGCTGAGAAGCTTAGGTTCTATTAAAAACTATGGCTTGAGCTCAAAATTCGAGTACTTGCAGATCCCAATTTTTTACATTGTGCAACATAAAGCCCAATTTTATTTATCAGACTGCTAGTAAACCTATGATTTTTGTGAATCTTTGCCCACTTTTACTCTCAATAAATTCTCAATCAAAGTGCCAACTTGATATTCAAACACAGGACCCCCAAAGAGCTGGTAGTGTTAAAGCTACATAGTGCATCGCACTCAGGCAAAGTTTAGATATGCTTTGTATCAAAGTTTGTTAATGACATATTACAATGTTAATGACAAACAGTTGTTATTTTAGGGACAACACCACTTTGAGCTTTGTCTTAAGTTGCAAATAAACAGTATTCAATAGTATTAGACAGGTTATTATTACACTTGTATATTTAGTGTGTACTAACTATGTCACAATTAATTAGTTGAAGGGTGTTGATGATTTTTAATTCTAGACATAATCTGACATACAGTCTCTCTAACGTAGGTTTGATGGTAACTGACAGCTAGCAATTGTTAACAGAGCTGCTGTTAATTTTCACTCATCACAAACAATTTAGTTTTAATAATTTTGTATTTTTTTTAACCGTTTTTACATTATGAAAACACAAACTTATGAAGTGGAAGTTCTGTAGTTCATTTAAAAATGCTTTACAAAGGAGAGCTCCTAAAAGGGTGCCTTCTCTTCATAAATTAAGATGACAAACTGAATGAAATGAACAAGGTTGATGATGTTACACAAACAGTATTTGGTTGTCTTCATGCGCATTTGTTTACAAAATAAAAACTAAAATTTTAATAGCTCTTTCTCAAAGTTATATAATGTTATAACTTATGTTGGCCATTTATAAGATTATAAAAGATTGAATTTGTTCCTTTTTATTTAATATTTTATGCACTATAATATATTTTGCTGCCACAATTGTGAAAAATAAAACATAATAGTTTTACTAGTATTTTTGGTTTTTTAAATGAGTTAAGGAAATATTATTAGAAGCATTTATTAACACTTTTAACTGATAATATATTATTACTAATAAAATAATTATGTCTACAAGTAAACATTAGTGACTTTTAAGCAATGTTTGCAATAAACATCTTCTGCTAGCTGTAACTTACCACCTCTCTTACACTGGATAGGCTTTAGTTATATTTCATATTTTAAAGCAGTGTATTTATTTTACTCTATTCTAGAAAAAATATTCAATAAATGCTCAGTTTTATTAACTAATTTTCTTTCTCTACAAAATAATTTGACCCTATTTATTAATTTTATGTTTAAATAAAAATAATTTAAATTACTAGCAATAGATTTTAATGACACTTAAATCAAAGTATAATGGTTGTGATAGCTTATTTATGCCTTCAATATGTTAAAATATGACAAGCTTGTGTTTTAATCCTAGATAGACCAATTTGAATCCACTGTACATCATTTCTATATGCGTTTTAGCTCAAAGTGAAGGCAATTTCCTCTTTTTAGTTCATGATGTAGACTTGCTCATCTCTTTCTCCATTTTATATTTTGAAAGTACATTCTTAATATGGTACTTATGATTACATCCTTTGATATGATAACCTTCCACATACCCCGACTCAATTCTCCACTGGGGAAACACAAGCAGGTTATGATGTATGACTATCAATAGACTTCTGGTGCTAATAATTATGGCACGGTAACATTGTTGTAAAACACTAGTGTTGCGTTGGCCAGTGCAAATATTAGAAACACGATATAATTTTAGCGAAAAAAAATAGCATCGTGCTTTACTAAACTTTGGGCTGTACGGTTATATACTTATTACACTAATGTGTTAGGAATTAGAAAGGTTTAATTTAGAAGTGTACCCGCATTTTATAGAAGGATAGTGGAAAACCTTTTAGGAAAAAACACCCTAAGTACACTCAACCGGTATCACCCCCCGTCTACAGCATTTAGTCTACTGCGAGAGTAGCACCATAGACCATGCGGCCACTGAAGTGGGTACTTGTCTATTATAGTTCATTCAAAAAGATTATGATAAACTGAAATAATTTATAGCAAACTTTAGTTTAGTTGTTAATTGGTTAATTTTTTGTCCATGCATGAACTAGTCTTATGAGCAAATTGTGGTGTCATTTTATACATACATATATATACATATATACATATATACACATATATACATATATACACATACACACACACAATTTCTTTTTTTAATGAATTGTATTGCATTATTAGTTTATTTTACACCACTTAAATCTTCCATTAATAAAATTGGAGACTTCAAACAAATGGCAGTGAATAAGTGATTTTAAAAAACCATACCAACAATACAGACTTTCGATGAAACCGCCATTATTGATGGCTCTTTGAAAACAAGTGAACGTCAGACCACTCCTGATTTTTTTTTAAAATTCAATTTCCTAGAATTATTTTTTTTCAGCCCAACATTATATGGTTGGTCTTGTTTGCTTTTCAAAAGACTGTTCCATGTGCCAAATTATTATGACAGACTTCAAATTACATTTCTTTGATTGAGTTTGGGTTGTGTTTTCGTCATTTATTCTTGGCCTTGCCACTTTATATCCGTTTCTCCTCCTGACCAAAGAATAATTGGATAATGAACTAATCAGATACTTGCCTCGGTGGCGTAGTTAGCTAACGCACCAGCAGTGTTGAGTTAGACCACCCAGGACGGGGAGATCGAGGTGTGAACCTCAGTCAGGCGAACTGGATTTTTTTTTTCCTAAATGGTTTTCCACTCTCCCTCCACGCAAATGCAGATTCACTTCCTCTAAATCTAACCTTCCCAATTCCTAATCCATTAGTGTAATTAGTACTTAAGCGTATAGCCCAAACGGTTAGTAAGACGTGGTGCTAAATAATAATAATAATTATTATTATTAACTAATCGGATCCAAGAACTATGGTTTATTTCATCGGTTAACTTGTGTTTATAAATTGACACGCCGCGCAAGACATGCTTCTTAGACCTCTCTCTCGGGCAATGCCGCATTTTCTCCCTTTCACAGCACGAGAAACATCAGACACAAAGTTATAACTGCAACTGTAATCCTCTCTGCCGAGCCAGCATACCTGACTTGGTTAGACTTTGCCTGACTTGGTTGGACTTTGCTCACTGCTATTCCTTCACTCGATACGTTCCTTTATGAATGTACAGGTTGCCTGAAAATTAGTGACAAATCATTTAAAAGTATTCTCCCCAAATAGACATTAAAATATCACGGTAAAAAAAACACACAATATGTAATTTTATATAATATCTTCGAACATATGTATATAATTCAGTAAAATTGTAAAAATATGTCAAATTAAAACTGTAAATACAGTCCCAAACAACCTAATTTGTCGACATTTAACATTTCTAACTGGCAGGATTTAAATACGTAGTTACTTAATAATCCTGGCTCTAACAATCAACATACTAAACAGAAAAGTTGCCATTCACTAAGTAAAATGCTGAAAATGTTAAGTGGGGATTTTTTTTTTTTTAATGTCTGGAAAATCTGTAAAAGTCGGGGAATTTTATAATAAAAGTTTTGTAGCCACCCTGTGGCTGTTCACAGAATAATCTGCTACCAAAGCTTACCAAATGTTCTTTGTACTTCTATGACGAATGGATGGTATTAGATTAATACAGGTGTCTCGGACTTAAACAAGTTCCTAGCTAGCTAATTTGTTAAAGTAGTGATGTTTTAAGTCAAAGATCAAGAATTTAAATCACTGTCCAGGCACAATTTCAAACATGTCTTTTTATATATAAAATCTTATCACTCAAGATTTTTTTTAATGGATCAGATTAATGTTTATATTTATTTCTGTTTGTGTTATTGTGCATTTAGATAGTTTGCTATACTGATTGTTAAAAGTATTACAAATATATATATTTTAGAATTGTTTTGTGAGGAAAGCAACATGAAATTGGGTTAAAAGTATCCACATTAAGTTGAATTGCTTTAAAAATCACTGTTAAGCAATTTTTGCTAAAAATATAATTTTACATGACTCTTACACATGGTGCTTTTTATTGTACTTATTTGATTAAAAACGCATATATGAATTTTTGACTTATATGTTGATGTTTGATTTTTCTTTATCCATTTTTTGACAGTTTATTGGTGATAATCTATCAAAGTAAGGAGATTAAGCCCCCATGATGATATTTCATAGGTCCTCCTTGATAACTAGTGAATCCTGCATTTGAATATTATAAACTTGGGGAGCCTAATAGGTAACTTCCTGACAATGTTATTGCTTTATTCACATTAGTTATTATTTTAAACTTATTATATCAAGTAGAAATAGTTACCAAATGTTTAAAAAAAAAAGTGAATACATTTTCAATTAAGTGATGCCCGCTTCGGTGTCCAAATGCTTTAAGCCAGCATTTCTCAGTGTTTTCTTTTGAGCCCTAGGACTTCTCGAGACACCTTCAGGGGCTCCTCGAAACCTTACAATTTTTGTGAGACTGTATTTTCGTTATATACAATTAAAACAAAATATTGCAGAAGAAGGCATGAATCAAGCAGTCTTCTCTTAAAGTCAGATATTAAAGCGATTTGCAAACAATGTTAAACAAGGCCACTATTATCTCTAAAAGAAATTTTGCAAAAATAAAAAGTAAATGCTAAGTTTAGCAAATAATAGTTTTATTTATTTAAGTTTTTTTTAATCAAAATAAATATATACACAATTTATCAAAGTCTTAAGTTTGAATGTGTTAAACATCAATATATTTTGGGGCTACACACTTTTCTTAGGGGTGTAAAGGGATCCATAGGCCAAAAGTTTTAAGAACCGCTGGTCTCAGCAATAGACTGGACTGATGATGATAGTGATATCGGTGTTCGAATCCCTGCTAGGTCTACTAAGGTTAGATTATTGTGAGTGGTTTTTTCCACAAAAATAAGCTGGTAGACTTCCTATAAATTCAACCTTCCTAATCAACTTTGACTTGCAGATCGTTTTTAAGAAGCTCATAAGAATTTGGAAAATCATAACTTTTGAAAATGTTTAGATTTAACATTACTTTTCTCTGATCCAGTAGTATGGGCTTCCTAGACTGATTTTGTGTTTAATATCAGTCCAAATGATATATATACAAGTACTCTAGAAGAGCTAGGTTTGTGTTAACATGTTTAACTCTTAAACCAAGAGACCCAGGTTCAATCCCAGATCATAGGTAACGGGTGGAGGAGGAGGGGGGGGACAAAGTCCAATATATAGGTTAACTTTTATTAAGTTTTCGTTTACATTTAAAGTGTAATGATGATGATGATAATCATGCCCATTAAAATTTACCATCTATCAGGTCCTCTTTTGACTTTTAGTTGGGACATTACTAATTTTTTGTTGAATAATATTTGGGGATAGAATATTCATTTAAATAAAAATTCTAGTTTGGATGACCTTGAAATTAACTTCATAAATCAGATTGTCATTATTTTAAATTATTTTAGTGCGACTACTTTAATAAATAATAATTCTGCATTTACCTCTAGAAACTTTTGTTTTCATTGTGTAACTTTAAAACAAGACATTGCTGAATAGTTATGTATCTCCCATCCAATAAGATAAAAATCTGTGGTTTTATGTCTGTGTCCGCTTGCCTTTATTTTTTTATTTTCTTATCGCCCAGATATGGGAAAAAAACAAACAAAAAAACCACTGACCCTATCAGTATCAAACAACTTTCCTCATATAAATATTTTCTAAGCAACAGTATTATAAAAGACCGTACACTTGTAGGACTTGTACTAGATTACTATGTGGTGACATTAAAATTATTTTAGAAATAAAATATAGTATTTGAATGATATCTAGTGTCTAAATAAATAGCACATCTTTATCAAGCCATGTTATTAAGCTGAGCTTTCACAACATATAAAAGTTTTTAAATTGATAGCATTGGATTTTAATGACATTAAAACATAAATCTTAATAGATTACTTGTTATTTTGAAGAACAATAATTTATTTAGCAATCTATTTAAAAACCCCGTTGAAATGTGGGCTGCAATAGCGTCTTCTCTGCTATTTATTCTGAAATCTAGTGACGCTCTCTCAACCCATCCAATCCTTTTAGTTGTGTCGTTTGATGGTTTTCGATACAACTATTTCAACAAAGGAGTGACTCCGACCATGGACTCGTTGAAACCAGAAGGATCTCGAGCGGAATACATGAACAATGTTTTTCCGACCAAGACGTTCCCTAACCACCATTCTATCGCTACGGGTCTGTATCCAGAGAGTCACGGAGTTCTAGGAAACAGTGTTTATGACCCTGTCAAGAAAAGGGTGCTTGGGTACAGTGCTGATCTCTTTAAAAATAGCGAGGTCACGCCAATTTGGGTGAGCCATGCAAATAAAATATTCTGTAATAGGTATATTATAAACATTATTATTTGAGACACTTTAAAGAAAGCTAGGGCATGAGGCTATTGAACACTAGCGCTTGTTTACTTACTTTCAGACCACTTAAGGCTTAGAAGGATTTAACCCCACTCAGATTCAAACAAAGTATCTAGGGTGGTTGAGAAATTTTTTAAGACATAATACCACAGCAGCATTTTCAAACTAAATTTGCTTAACTTCTGTCATGTTGAAGTCTCGGAAATTTTTACAGAAATTGAACTGTTGGCTTCAAATAACAGATTCTGGCTGTGTTATATTTCAAATTTTTTTGTTTTAATCTTTAATATTTTTTAAATTTGATTAAATTGACATTTTAATTAAAGTAATTAGATTAGTAGGTATCTCAAAAACTATTAATTTTAAGTAGCTGATATTTTGTAACTGTCATAATGACTTGCTATAGATGATCTTGTAAAGATTACAATATGATCACCTTATTACTTTATAAAATATTTAATATTTATTATTACATTTAAAAATTACATTTTTGTATAGCCCTTTGTAATGATTTATTTTCTTTTGATCTTACTATTTAAATGTTTTAAATGTACTTCAAACAAATGGTGAATCAATTCAGAGCCGTTAGGTACTTAATTTTTGACTCTACGAGGAAGGTTTTTTTTTAATACCTACTTTTAAAACTCATGCTGTCCACAGCTTTGAATCATTACCTCGCTTAACACACTTTTGCGTGGCAATAGCTGTTTACCTTGACTATCCTTTAGCGAACTCTTACAGGACTTTTGTGTAATGTCTCCTTTCCCCCTGCACCCCCTTCCCCCAGAATACTCCAAATTCTCATTCTCTTAACAATCCTTTCTCCATACCTACCCAAAAGCAGTAACAAATAATCTCTATGACGGTCTGTCCAGTGACAGCTTAGAATAGGGAATGGGGAGCGGACGGCATGTCATTAGTAACAGAGAGGAGAGTCATTGATATGTACCACCCTGGCCACCCAACTTTTGACTACCCGGTTTTTGAAAGCGCCCATAGTTTGTACTACATTAGTGCGGCTTAGTGCTTGATTTTAATCGTTAGTGCTGTAAATTTAAGGCACTAATTGATGATTTCGTGTGGGTGGCTAGGAAGATATCTCCTTGATCACCCGGTATAAGAAATAATATAGATATCCATTTTTTAAATGCTCATCATTTGTGCTACGTTAGTGCTGTTTAGTGCTCGATTTTCATCATAATTAATTAACTCGATGCACCTTTTTTCTTGACTTTTATAAAGAAGCCAATTTTTACTACCTGCAAACACCATGTTGTTTTCCCTGATGAATAATTATAACAGGTCACCTCTTTATATTTACTGGACTGTTGTGAAGAAGCCTGTGTTTACCACCTACAATGTCCAAGCTATTGGTGAGGTGAAATCACGTCTGCGCCGTATTCATTGTAAATACAGCACTCTTAATACTATTTTGGTCACACTACTTGATTAGACCCTTAATATTTGCTAATCTAACATGGGTATACTTAGTTTTTTAAACCTTTATAATCAATCTTATTTCAATTAAACTTTATTTAGGCTGGAGATTGATCCAAATTAAAATTGGTTTTTGATCTTATGTTTGCTGAAGTGAGTTTTAAGGGGTGATTAATTGATAGAAAACCAATTTATCGCTCAGAATAGTAGTTTCTGACAATGTTTTGAATTCTAAAAATATAATTAATACTAAGCATTCAAAGTTTTGATTGACATCCATCATTAATTTAATTGATTTCTGAAAATGATTAACTCTAAGCTAAAGATTTTTGTGTGTTACATCATAGCTTGCTACAGATGAGCGTGTAAAGATTGGAATGAGATTGTACACACGAATTTTGAACAATCAAACATTTATTATTACAAAGACATCTGTCTTTTTGAGAGTGTTTGTATGTGTTAATTTAATTTTATCTTGTTACATAAATGATATAGTTTTTAAATTATAAAGGTTTTGTATAGCACCATAAACCATTTATTCGTAAACTCAGATACTTTTGTCTGATAAGTACATACTTTAGAATAAAGTTAAGAATGCGTTTTTATAGGTTCTTATAGAAAAAAGTTTTGTTGTTATTTTTTCTAATTTTATTCTGTTAGTGATCAAGGTATATTTCTAATTATTATTTATCTGCACATATTATTTTAATGCAGGCCTGCTTGTTTTGTGCAAGCAGAAATTCTGCCCACACCTTCCACAATTTCATACTCGGGGCATTGACCTGGTGTGGCCCATAGAAAAATACGGCCTTTGTTTGAACATTTTGAATATTTACTGTGGCTTGCTAAAATATTCGTTTTGATTTTATTATAGTGATTGGACCTTTTTTGAATTTATTACTTTTATTATGTATTTATCATATACTAAAACCATGACACAAATATTCTTTATGTATCTTACTAAAAAATTACAAATATTGCTATTGTGGTGCATATTGTTTATTATCCTAATTATAATTATTTAGGTGTTATTATATTTGTATTTATTACTGTTGAATACTCATTAGTTTGTGTATGAGTTTTATCTTAAAAACGAATATTGATAGTGTTGGAGTTTAAGAAGCAATATTTCAGGAATGAGTTCTAAGCCCAGTGCTTCTTGATTTAAATTTGTTTGGTGTAAATTCTGCATATTAGGCTTTTTCCAATAATGTTCCATGGTGCTGTTTTTTATGTTCCATGACATTCCTACATTTGACTAAATATGTCCATATAATAAAACCATAAATTTAAAATAGCGCAATATGTCATCTATTTTAGGAAGCTAAATATAAAGATGGAGCTGATGTATGTAGTGTCATTTATGTATGTATATTATCTTGAATATTAATTTTGGATAATTTTAAGGATTTGAATCCATTGTTATGCACAAATATGTAACAGTAGTAATAGCTATGAATGAGTCATTGCTACAAATGTCACCTCGAAGGGTAGGTTGGAAAATATAATTATAAAAGAACAACTCATAAGTGTATATTTAAGGAACTACATTTGATGAAAAGAGCAGCAATTTTTTTGGCTAGGAGCCACATATAGCTCCGGAGCCACACGTTCCCAACCCTTAATATATATATATATATATTTAATATATATAATATAAATAAAGATACCATATTCATGTTTACATACTGAAAGTCCAAAATAGAAGTCAAATTTGGTCAACATTATAGAAAATGTGTAGATTATCATAGAGAAAAGTATTACTATCGTATTATATCCTTTCTCTATGCTGCTATAAACCATCGTCAAAAAAACGCTTGTAATATATAGCTTTGCTTGACCAACTTATATATTCAAGAATAATTTATCTACTTTAAAAATAAATTTCACATTAGAAATAGAAAAGACGAGACACCTGTTTATAAGGAATTAGGGGGACAATAGATGATAATGCCCAAATATACTGGTTATTGATAAAAAAATGTTATTGCATAAGTTTTAATACAAGGGCCATTTTACAATTCAATCTAGAGCTAGAAAGCCCCTGCCCCCCTCCCAATGAATCTGAATGAGAGTTGAACCTCAACCTTATTGTTACCAAAAAATGTCACCTTGGCCTACATTTTAGTTTTCTATGATATTATATCCAGATAATAAAATATGTTTTAGTCCATATTGAAAATATATTTACTAGAGTAACTTTCTATAAACAATTTTATACTCATTTATAGTGACAATAATACACCCTTCGTTTGAAAAATACAAATTCATAATGACAACAATATTACATTCCACTGGGGTCATTCGGTCTTGGAGGGGTTGGAGGGGAGGTTAGCTCACCCCATTCTATCATAATTGATCACTTGAAATTGAATTTTTAGTAAGTCCATTTTTTCAAACACTGGAACACCCTTAAGGTAAAATACCACAAGGGAGACCAATACAGAGATGGGAGGAGCAGATAACAGAAAGTGAGAGGGTAAAAATAGTGGAAGGATAGAGGAAGATCGAGGCATTTTACCAAACTGACCTGGCCACAGGCTGGAAATAGATGATGATGATGATGATATAACACAGGTTTACTAATTTAATATCAATATTTTGCCTATCAAGTAATTGTTATTTCTTTTAGACCTCAAATACCATAAAAATAGGATTTTATTTTTAAAACATAACTATTTTCTAATGTATTTGGAAAACGGGGAAACACCACATTTGTAAACAAGTTAAGAACAGATGTGAGCCAAATTGTTTGTATAAAAATACTGAAAAACCTTATATATATTATTTACAACGTTCATGATCTATAAAATGGTAACTCACCTCAGTGTTAGTTTTATCTAATTCGTCATTCTTGTGTTAGACTGAATTGCCAGTGGCGGGGAGATTGGAACTTGATTCCCAGTCAGGGGTACTGCTGTTGGTTTTTCTTTAATGGTTACTCACTCTTCCTCCATACAAATACAGGCACGTTTTTTCTTAAATTATACCTTTCTCATCCCTATTGCAGTAATGTACTTAAGGTTAACCCAAAAGGAAACTAAAACATGCCAGGAAAAAGTTAAACTAAAAAGTGTTTTATCAATTAAAATACATTTATAAAATATTCAATTAGCAGTAAAATAAAGGTAATGAGAGGCCACGTCAGGTTCATTTCTATTCTTGTTACGTTTGTGGCTCAAGCTCAATATATTGATGGGCAACTCGACTTGTTGACAGACGTTGAATCAAAAAGCAAGTAACGGCCGCCACAGTGGTGTGATGATGTGGCCAGGCGGCGAATTTGAGTACAAACAAACTTTGCCGACGTTCCGACAACCTTTAGACCTGAACACAGCCTGGGAAATCAGGGTTGACACCGTGATTGGTTGGATTCTTCACAGATCCACTCCTGCCAACCTTGTGATGCTATATTTCGAGGAGCCCGACAGAAGAGCACATGCGTTTGGGCCAGAGTCTCCTGTCGTGACAACTCACATTGAGAAGCTAGACAACATTACCAGGTAATTTTTGTGGTTCAGCTCTCTCTCTCTCTATATATATATATATATATATATATATATACACACTAGCGGACCCGACAGACGTTGTTCTGCCCGAACGTTGGCTTTTCGTTTGGGTGGCATAGTTGATTTCGATAATAAAACAAATACTATGATCATCACAATTACAAATTCACAATGAACTCCAATTAGTGAGTAGCACAAATATTACAAATTCAGTGTTTGTCTTCAGAAGGTTTTAACGGTCAATTATTGATGAACTTATGATTTTTTAACAGTCAATTATTAATATTATATTCATTATTATAAATATTGGGGTGGGGGTGGGGGTAAAATTTTGAGGTCACATGTTCTGATATGCAAAGAATCTAAAAAAAAATCCCCCCAAAAAAATTCCCTAAAAAATAAAATAAAATTCCTAGAACCCGATTGCAACGCCACCTACTGGGTCCAATTGTGAATCTAAACCATCCACGGACCCACTCAAACACACAAAAAGTTTCATCAAAATCGGTCCAGCCGTTTAGGAGGAGTTCAGTGACATACACACGCACAGAAGAATTATATATATTAAGATACATGTATATATATAGAGAGACCTATATCCAAAGTTTCACTGAGACTTGAATCCAACACTCTAAACGTTTGATCCACTATTGTACAAATATATTGAGGGCATTTTTTATTTCAAATGTAAATACCTAATTCATATCATGTATTCACTCGGATATATTGTTTGATTTTTGATATTAATTTTTTCAACCACTTCTTAGTATCAGTTGGGCTTATCCTCATGCATTAGTTTTGCTAATAGTACAGGAATGAAGGTAGAATTTTAGAGGAAATGTGCCTGCGTCTGTGAGAAGGAAGGGTGAGAAACCGTTTAGGACAAAAACACCTCAACGAGATTTGAACCTCGATCTCCCCGTCACCGGCAACCCAGTCCAACAGGAGAGTGACACGTCGGACCACACAACCACCGATGCGAGTAAATATATATTGTTGAACAAACATTTTTAATACAAGTTTTATTTCATCAGGACCACTTTAATTTACTTTTAATAAGTGTTAAAAATATTAATGAAACAAAATATACAGTTTTATTAACAAAATTAAAACTTCTCAATCTGTAAATGTATAATAATGATAGTGTTTATTAAATATTCAAACTATTTTACAATCTCCTTGAGAAGTCTTATATATAGTGGTATATTCAAATGTAGGCCAAGTTGGTCGGGGCTAGGAGCAGATAAATTTCTCTCTAGAGGAAACATACAGAGACATTTTGTCATCTCAACAGTAATGAATAGTATTTGAATATGATGAGACACCTCTAGTTTTTGAAGTAGCAAAGGCTGATGTCTAGAACCTGTTGGTCGTGCATCTTTGTTCCCTCATCCTTTCCACTCGACAGGTGTGAGACCTCATTAAAAGTAGCTCATACCCTTCTACTCTTATTATGTTCTAACCCAGTTTAAAACAGCAACCTAGCAGCTAGTTAGGTCAGTGAGCCGTGTATTTTGGTGGAAACTTAGTGTGTCGACGTTCATGTTCATGGTTGTGGCTTGTTTGAGAATGAAGTGGCAAGTTTTAGTTGAAAAGCCTTATTCTGAAATAAATCTTCATAAAGTGCAATATTATATGTTTTAACATAACATTATTCTTGGATATTTTATATAAAACATTTAATTAAAATATAAGTGTAATTTTAGTAACTCCTGTAAATAATTTAGAAAGTTTATTTATAAAATTTACTGTTGCCTCATACAACAATAAAAGAGGTGATAAAAGGCATATAAAATACATCAGAATTTTTTCCCAAGCTTTTTAATATATCACAATTCTCGCAATCTATGTAAAAGTTGTGCTGTTCAGGTGCTGCACTCTGTTGCCAAAGGGCTTGGGGGAAAAGGGGGTGGAGGGTATTCACTTAAACATGCCACTGTTTACATGACTCATAACTTGAATTGATACAAAAAATGATGGTAATATATACATGATATGTACAATTTACTGTTTTTCACATTAAACTATTACTCTATTGTAGTTATATTTATATAAATATAAAACTGTCAAAGTATTGAAAGCTTTTGTGTCCTTTCTCTTGTGTTGCAAGGTACCTACGTCAGAAGCTGTCCGCTAATAACTTGCTCGGAAAGGTGAATGTGGTTCAACTGAGTGATCATGGAATGGAGAGTGTCACTTTCCCCAGGATAATAAACCTCACAGACTTTGTGGATAAAACTTTGTTCCAAGAAGTCGATACCTCACCTGTTTTGCAGATTTTCCCTAAAATTGGTACTGTAACTTATATAAGTTGGAATATATGAATAAAATACAAAACTACTTTATGCTTTGATAATAATCTTGTTAAGATTTAATATTTAGGTCAGTTGGAAGGGAATGTGAATTGGACGGGACAACGCCCAGATACCTCAGTGGGAAGAGCATTGGCGTAGGAAACCAAAGGTCCTGGGTTCGGTTCCTGTGTTCAAGTGTCATTTTTCAATATAAAGAATATTATATTTAAATTCTGCTATGCCCTTAACCAACAGCTATATAAGTAGGCTATTTAATCCATTAGATACAAATAGCTTAATTTTCTAAATATTTTAATTTAAACAATATTCTTAAATATTTGTCATGAGTACCACAGCATTTGACTAATAATTTGTTAAATAAAGAGAAAAAATCCTTGTCAAACAATACACACTGTAAATTCTAAAACTTTCAGAATACTATGCGTGGAAAATTTACTAACTGTATGTTCTTACTGAAGCAATATTTGATTTATTTTTGTCATAAAAGTGAAATAGTATGGACCTTATCTTGTGCCCTTCTATGGCCAAGTGGTTAAGGAAGCCAACTATACGTTAAGGAACACAGGTTTGGTTTCAGATGACACCTTGTGTACGTGTGCCGTGATGCCTCATTTTGTAATCCATCGTAGAAATGGGTTGAATTCAATATTTACAAAACTGAATCATGGAAAAAATGATGAACTATAAATACAATAGAATAATAGAAGATAGAAATAATATATGAAAGTTAAATGTTAAATTGATGGTTTGGACTCTGGTTGATAAGTTTGTTTTATAATAAGGCTGGGTCTGAAAAACTAATAATTAATCAGTCTTAGAGCTCTAAAACAAATTCCAAATCAAAATTTTGAATTTTTTGTTTTTAATCTTGAATCCTCAAATATCCTTAGTTATTCAAGGCTCCTGTGTCCTTGTGTGGCAATGCATCGCCTTACCTCCTAGTGGTAGTGACACGGGCAACGGAATACTGGCCGGCAAGGCAGTCTCTATAGTAAGGATACTTGTTTGCAGGAATAGTGCAAGCGCGCTCAGGTTAAGCCTGAACAGCGGTTGTATTTGTGATATACTGTCTAAAATGTGCCAACACCGATCGTTACAGCATCCTTATCGTAAGCAACGAATACTGTAATGGGTGCAGGTACGATCAATGCTAGTAACCTGGTTTACTTTGTTTGAAATTACTACAAGAAACTCTGAAAGAATAGGCTCGGATGACCAAAGCTATGATGGGCAGCTGAGTGAGGTTAAAAGTGAAGGGCCCACCGGTTGACAAACTGGCGAGAATATGGACTTTTGGAACATGAGAGGCGTGTGTAGCAAAGAGAATGGACTGCAAGAGGAAATGATTGGAAGAAAAATGTATATTTTGTGTGTGTGTGTGTGAGACCAAGCGGAAAGGGAAAGATGTTTTGATGACAAGTGATGGTATCCTGACACTGTGGTCAGGTGTGGATTATTGGGTAAGGGGAAGTCAGGAAGTACCTAGGTTTAATCCTTAGCCCAACAGCTAAGCTGTTTGTGAAAAGGTACGAGCTGGTGTAATCTAGACTTCTATGAGCACGTGTGAAAATAGGTATTTGTAGAATTATGTTCGTTGCTGTTTATGCTTTGATGGTAGGTGAAGATGAGAATGTGAGAGCGGAGCTTTGGAATGAACTCAATGAAGTCTTGAATGCATGTGAACCGGGCGAAAGAATTATTTTGTTCGGAGATATGAATGGATAAATGGTTAGGTACCCAAGGAGAGAATTCAGAAAGAGTGATAGGAAGGTATGGTGATGAGAGGGTTAACGAGAATGGTATTGAATTAGTGAGTCTTTGTTTAGAAAAAGCTTTATTTGTGTTGAACACATGGTTTAAGCACACAGATATTCACTTATATACATGGCAAAGGGGCGATTCGAGAACGATGATTGGTTTTGTGATGTAATGAGAGACTTAGAAATTTAGTAAAGAATACTAGGATTGTACATGGAGCTGAATGTGGAACGGATTACTTTCTAGAGATTTCAGAAGTTGAACTAGGTAGGAATTTTGTAAGGAAGCAGTGCAAGAGTAGTAAGCAAGTGAGAGTGAAATTGGAAAAGTTGCAAGATAAGAGTGTGAGAACGCAATATAAAAGATTGATGGGTGAAAAATTAACTTTACAAGAGAATGAATAGAATATAGAAATAAATGCTAATGCTATTGGAAAAGAATGGAACAGAATAAAAGAGGTTGTAGTTGAGTGCATGGAAGTCGTGTGTGGATCTGCGGTTGTGGGAAACTTAAAAAGAGACGCATGGTGAAATGAACAGGTGAAAGAAGCTGTGAGAGAAAAGAAAGAAGTATACAAACAAATGATTGCTGTGAAGAGTGAAACAGGACATAAGAGGTGCTGGGACATATTATACAAAGAGAAAAAGATTAATGCAAAGAAAGTAGTAAAGGAGATTAAAGAGCAAATGAGATTAAAAGGAGAAAGAATGCAGAATGATTTTGAAGGTAATAAGAAGTTGTTCTGGAAGTGGGTAAATAGATTGAAACAAGGACAAGGAAAGAAAGACATATTATAGCATTCATAATTTACATGGCTAGGTGATCTGGGATGAAAATGGTATACAAGAGCAATGGAGAAAGTATTTTGAGTAATTGTATGGCGAAAATGTGGAGAAAATAGCATAAAATAGGGAAAAATTTATAAGAAGTGAAATGGCTGAAGCTGAGGTGTTTAAAGCTGAGGTGAAACGAGGCTGAGGTGTTTAAAGCTATGAAAATGTTATAGAATGGCAAAGCTGCAGGCATAGATGGGATCACAAGTGAAAGGATCAAGTGTGGGGGCATGGTATTACTTGCTAGATTGTGTGAGTTGTTCAATGTGTGTGCTGGGATTGCGAAAGTTCCTTATGACTGAAAGGATGGCGTCATTGTTCCTTTGTATAAAGCAAAGGCATCAAGATTGGAATTATAGGGCAATTGTTTGTTGAGTATTCCAGGCAAAGTTTTTTGGAGAGTTTTAATTGAGAGGGTGCGTGAAAGAGCTTCAGGCTAGATTTGGGGTGTGCAATGTGGTTTCATGCCAGGTAGAGGTTGCATGGACCAGATATTTGCATTGCAACAAGTGATTGAGAAATGTATGGCAGTAAGGAAGAAAGTTTACTGTGCATTTGTGTGCATTTGTTGATCTGGAGAAAGCGTACAACTGGGTAAATAAGAGTATGTTATGGAATGTTCTTAGAGAGTATGGTGCAAATACCATTAAGGTGGTGTATGATGCAAGTAAAGCGTGCTTTAGGGTGGATGGAACTTTGAGCGAATGGTTTGACATTGAACAGGGTGTTAGACAAGGTTGTGTTATGTCTCCATGGATGTTTAATGTTTTCATCGATAAGTGTATGAGGGATGCTTGTGAGGACGCGGTTGGTATACAATTGGACAATGTGAGTGAATGTGAGTGTTGTTATATGGAGATGATGCCGTATTAATTGCTGAGAAGGAAAGTGACTTGCAGAAGGCATTAAATCATTTGAATGTGGTGACAGACAGAATGGATCTTTGTATAAATATCTTCAAAGCTAAGGTACTGGTTTTTTTATAAGGATGGATCAGGAAATGATTGTCAACCTAGTATAAATGAAAAACTGTTAGAACAAGTGAATGAGTTTGTGAATCTGGGCAGAATGTTCTGTAAAAATGGAAGGATAGATGGTGAAATCGACAGACGGGTGAAATCATCTCGGAGAGTAGTTGGATGTATGTGAACTATTGTAAAGAATGAGGTAGTATCAGAAGAGGCAAAGATGGCAGTATATAAAAGTGTGTTAATGCCAACATTGTTTTACGGATGTGAAGCATGGGTTTGTCTGGAGAAACACAAGAGAAAGGTGAATGTGGTTGGAATGAGATATCCAAGAAATGTATTTGGAAAAACTCATATTGACAGAGTCAGTGATGAATGGGTGCAGAAGGAGTGTGGTTTGAAAGAGAATCCAATAGGGGGTCAGTCCATATGAAGTGGTCCAGAAAATAAATAAATGGTTGCTCGACCATTTTTAAAAAATCTAATTTTTTTTTCTAAATTACCCTTACATGTTGGTAGTTCAAAATGACTATTATTTTATTTTTATTGTTTTTGGTTTTCGCATAGTGGTCATATTTGTTTTACAAGACGCTACATTTTTTGCAATTTTAAGGGTTTACAGAAACAAAAATATCTCGGCCTCAGTTTGTTCAATCAACATGAGTGAAAAATAATTTTGTTTGGAAAGTAAAGGGCTACAAAGTTGTGTATGTAGCATTTTGACCTAAACTCAATTCTAAAGGGTGAAATTTTTACCTAAAATTCTAGCTTTTTTTAAAAGAAAATCCAGTTTTCAGGGGGAAATATTTTCACTAAGGGAAAGAGTCAACAAGCTACAATTTTTTATACAGGCAGACATAAACTACTTGTCCTCACACACCAAGTTTAAAACCTGAGAATTGACCCGCTTTTTTAAAAAAAATATTCAAATTTTTGGAAATTTGAAAAAATTGCAATTTTCAGAGCTTAATATCTCTGGTGGGGGATGAGTTAAAAATCTGAAACTTTGGTCCATAATAGTAATATATAATAGTATTATACACAAAAAAATTTGAGTTTGAGAATTGACTACAAGCTGAGATATTGAAAAGACAAAATTAGAAGAAAAAACCTGCACACATTAATACGTTTGTGTACAGTATCTCTACTAGATTAAATTTTATTTGTATTAAACATGTTTTTATGTGTAAAATATATTTCAAGCACATAAATCCATAGGTGCTTATTATTCTACCTAAAATAAAAATTAAAAACTATTACCTTATTAACAAACTAAGTTTGGTGTTTGGCAGAGAGCTGAGATATTTCTTCGCACAATTTAGAGCTGATGTTGTGCGTACGACCAGTCACAGTTGAAAGTTCCATTGCCATGATCTTAATTAAAAATTCTCTGCACAGGTACACAGGTTTTGACATCTCTTGAAATCTTAAAAGAAATTCTTGGTCCTGCTGGCTCGTATTAATGAATTTTGAAGTAATTATATCCGATGCTCACTTCCTCAATAACCCCAAGATATCATTACCCTTCATTTACTCACGCAACTATGTCTATTTTTTTGGGAGTAAGAACGAAGAAGCTTTTGATAATTTTATTTCCTCAAAGTATTCAGAAATTGAAGTGTGGTAACATCTTACGGTGGTGTCATTTATAGGAATATATCTGTGGTATGATCGAGTTTTAGGAATTGGCAAGCAGTTTTCAAATCGCTTTTCCAATTCAACTCCATTTTTAGCCACTTCTTCACTTGTAACATAGGTATACTTAATGCCAAGAAGGTTTTTATCACAAAATTGAAACATATCCTCTGGAGTTAATATTTGATTATTGGCTGTCATCTGAAGGCCCCTCTTGGTCACTTCTCTTTTTGTAGTCCCTCCTACCCCATCACAAGCATTTTTCCCATGGCTGGTAGCAAAAAAGTGCCACTCTGCTTGAAGGCCAAAGTCTTTATCATGGTGACATAGATTGAGAAAGTTCTTCTTATTTTAGTACTGACTAGAAGATCCGTCGCTGAAATATAATATCTTCTTCACTGATGGGGCAGTAGTCTTGATATCACTTATCAAATGCTTTTGGAAAGCATGAACTGTGATGGTATTGTGCGTAAGGTGGTTACTGATGACACAAAAACTTCTGCTCTTCAATTCACTTTGATTACTTTCTTTATGATAGTAAACAAAGGGGTGAACAGTGGCTTGTTTTTTCACCCAATGAAAACTTTGTATTTCGTCTTGGATTACAAAAGAAAAGTTTTCAGAAAAATCAGCTAAAACAATGCATTCTGTATCAGCAGGCTCTTTTTCTTGTCCTTGAGAAAACTTGACTACTTTGGATACATAGTGGTGTTCCTTTAGAGAGCTGAGTTTTTCTGCTAAGGATTCAAAAAATTCTTCTCTTGGTTTTGTGACTGAAATCATCTCGGCTCGGTCAGTTGTGACCCACTGTTTGTAGCTTATGTTGTCAGGGTTTTCTTTTGTCTCTTGTTCTTGGAACAGCCATTCCAGTAGGAAATCTTCACCTGGGCAGTCGGTACATTGGCTTAGCATGCACTCAGAACGGTTTAGGTCACAGACAAGCATCATAAGAAGATCTTTGTAGTCCACATTTAATTTTGCACCATCTATCATTAATTTAATATTTTGGTGGTATAAACACACACAAACAGAGTGTGTCCCTGATGCGCCAGCAATTACACACCATTTAGGCCTAAACTCACAAAATTTTGAGCGTCCAATTTTACATTCTGGGTGGGCTTCCCTAAATTGTACATACAGTTCATTTAGGTTACAAAGTAATAATTGTTTCTGTTTATGTACTTTAACCCCATCAATTCGAACAGATACACAATCTTTTTTACCAGAAAGAATCCTGGTGTTTTCTCCACTGATATAAAAATCTACAACCTTCCTGACTGTGTCTTCATTAATATTTTTAACACAATGTCTCTTTCCTAGGTCTGGTAGTATTCCGTGTGCCTTAGAAAGATCCCTAGTAACTTTTACTAAACGTTCAGAAACTTCGAATTCAGTACTAACTTTTTTTCTTGACCAAGATTCTGGCAATAGACTTAATATTTTTACCTTTTCTTCTTTATCTGCTGTCTTACATTTTTTTTCCAGCTTTTCAATTAGTGCTTCATATTCTTCAGCGAACGATAGCGAGTGAAGATTTTGTGCTAAGGGCTCATCATGAAGTAGGTCTACTCCCTCTTCAAAAGAGGCTTCAAGTTCTCGCTTCAACCTTTGGGATAACTTCCCTAACTTTGCTTGAATTGCCATTGGTCTTTTTTCAGAATTTAGTTTTATGATTTTAGAAACAGGAGATACACCTAAATTTGAACAAGTTGCATTCAAAATGTCCATATGTTCAGATCGAGGCACGAAAACATCATCTTTTTCACCTTTACTTTCTTCCTTTATTACAAACAGCCTGCTGTAGCAAGTAGCACACAAAGATTTCCCAGGAATAAGATCTACTGAGTAATTTTTTTCTTTTGATAAATATTCCACTTTGATTTCTCTAAGTCCTTTGGTAATCACTTTTTTATGGATTTTAAGTGGGTCAGAACATGAGTTAACATAAAGATGGTGGTACTTTAAAAATAATTTAATCTCGTGGTACTTGCATATATTTGCAACACCAATATTTGTTCTTAAAACAATAAGATTTCGATCCTCTTCACAGAATTCAGTAATCACTTTGATATCATTAGATATTGGTCCATACACACACTTATGACACTCTTCTCCAAAAAATTCACCCACACTACATTCCATTTTTTTAAGATGCAAGATATATTTTAATGATGACTAAAATATTTGGATAAAATCTTGTTGTAGATATTCCACTATGACACAATGAGTTAGAATGAATCAAATAATTAAATAGATACACTACACTTCTATTTCAAAATTAGTATATTAAAAATTACACTCATTAATATATTAATACATTATAATATCTACTAAAAAAACATGTATCACACAAAAACAACCTTTATTCCTTTATCTCTGCTCTGATACTCTCACTCAGAACTTCTGAACAATTCTGTCAGCTCTGACTCATGCTCCCCTTTATTCTATTAGTAAAACAAACAACCTCTGACTCATACTCTTAGTTCTGTCTTTGTTCTGTGATATACACATTAGAATTTTCTATATATTGCTTTAATACTTTAGTTTTAATATAGAATAGTTCTGTAATCTTAGACTAGTAGTTTTTTTTACATGAGCATACAATGAAATAACATATTAATTGATTTAAATACTATACATACACCCATTGAAACATGAGTTTTTCTCCTCATGTTGTTCTTTAAATATCTCGGCTTGTAGTCAATTCTCAAACTTCAAATTTTTTGTATATAATACTATTATATATTACTATTATGGCACAAAGTTTCAGATTTTTATCTCGTCCCCCACCTGAGATATTAAGCTCTGAAAATTGCAATTTTTTCAAATTTCCAAAAATTTGAATTTTTTTTTAAAAAAAGGAGATAATTTCTCAGGTTTGAAACTTGGTATGTGAGGACAAATAGTTTATGTCTGCCTGTATAAAAAATTGTAGCTTGTTGACTCTTTCGCTTAATGAAAATAATTCCCCCTGAAAACCGGAGTTTTTTTAAAAAAAAAGCTAGAACTTATTTAGAAATTTCACCCTTTATAATTGAGTTTAGGTTAAAATTATCCATAAACAAACTTGTAGCCCCTTACTTTCCAAACAAAATGATTTTCCTTTCATGTCGATTGAACAAACAGAGGCTGAGATATTTGCGTTTCCGTAAACCCTTAAAATTGCAAAAAAGGTAGCACCTTGTAAAACAAATATGGTCACTATGTGAAAACCAAAAATAATAAAAATAAAATAATAGTCATTTTGAACTACCAACATGTTAGGGTAATTGAGAAGAAAAAATCAATTTTTTTAAAAATAGTCAAGCAACCAGTGTTGGACCACTTGATATGGAATGACCCTAGGTCAATGTAAAAGATGTGTCTTATGGTGGTTTGGGCATATTGAGAGGATGAGTATGGATCAAGTGACGAAACAAATATATGAAGGTAGAGTGTATGGATCAAAAAGAAGTGGTAGGCCATCTAAGACGTGGCTAAATGTTGTAGATGATTATGTGAAAAAGAGAAACATTAAGAGTTTTAAGAATAAAATAGCATGTATGACTCAGTGTATGTATGTTGTTGAAGCAAAGGGAGTATACAAGAATATGGAAGTGTGGAGAAAGCTAGTGAGGATGGATCAAGTACGAAGTTTTTTTTAGATATATTCACAGTTTCTTGCCTAACTTGTATGAGAATGGTGGGGTTAAGTATGTATGTATTTATATTCAAAGCTCCCATCCATGTATTTGCACCTCCGTTTGGAAAACACTTATAAAATATTCCATGCATTTTTGTGTTTATCCTTGAAGGCAAAGAAAACACACTGTACCAAACATTAAAAACCTCATCAAAGAACCGTCATTATAAGATCTACCGTAAAGCTGAGCTCCCTGAAAGATGGCATTACAAGAACAACCCTCGCACTCCTCCGCTATTGGCAGTGGCGGATGAAGGTTATGGTTTCCATGACATGTACGCTGCGGAGCAGTACTTTACGAGAGAATGGCACATCACAAGTAAGCTACAACTTGACTTTTGTTTATTACAGACAGCTCTCACACACAGATAGTGACTATAAAATCATACTATAAAGCATAAATACAGTAAAATCTTCAGATTATAGTTCAGACTTTGGTTAATTTTTCATCTAATTGAATTATGTCATTAATTTGATTCAAGAGAGTAAAAATTAAACAATTTTAAGACATTTACTTGGACTTGTATCAAAATAAATATGTACTAAAATTTCGCAAAATATGGTTGATCGCTTCTTAAAACCCCGTCTACCTTCAAGTGCTACTTGTTCAACAGATCAAGGATCATCCAGTTTGCTTACAGTTTGATTGATTTTTAAATCATAATTACAGATTTGTAAGCAACACACTGCCTAATCCAATATGTACATAAGATTTCTCTGCTGCTGGTAAAATTTATATATGATTTTTATAAATACCCGTGTAGTTTATGTGGAATTTTGATAACCCAAACTATCTACCTCCCCTCCCCATTTCATCTGAATTAATGAAGTCTTACTGTAACTACCATATCTGGTCAAAACTTTGTCTTTTAGTTCAAAAGATCATATACAGTAAAACCTAGGATTGCGAGTAACTTGGTCTGCGAGTGTTTTGTAAGACGAGCAAAATTTTTCAATAAATTTTAACTTGATAAACGAGCAATATCTTGCAATACGAGCAGTGTCATTGGATAGGTTCTTTGTTAAAGTCGCACAAAAAAAAAATTTGAGTTAGCCAACATATAGCAGTGATTCCGTTAGTGACAGTGAAAGTCGTCCTAAACAATAACTCACCTCTCATCTCTCTCGTCCACCTCACACCAGCCACCATTAAATTTAATTAATAAATTTGATTACAGTACAGCTACATTTAAATAAAGAAAATAAAAAAGGTATTAATCATTATTAGATTAAATATTTTTGGGTTGTGGAACGAATCATCTGAGTTTCCATTATTTCTTATGGGGGAAATTCACTTTGATATACGAGTGCTTTGTATTACAAACACGTTTACGAAACGAATTATGCTCGCAATCCAAGGTTTTACTGTACATCCATGACAATGTGTAATTTAAAAAAAGTCTAGTAACAATTAACTTATTATGTAAATTGCAGATATAGATTATAGCCCCTAGATCAGGGGTTGGCAACCTTTTTGGGGCCCTGATAAATTTTTATATTTATCAAAGATACCGCGATCATCCTTTGTTTCTCCACTCTATATTTAATTCTTTTTTTTTCTATGCATTTTATATTTATTCCTTAAACTCAATATTGCCTCCTTATACTTCCCTCCCTTTATTGAATATTCCGGTTACCCTAAAAATTAGCAGTCATACCTTGACGGATTACACTATATAAGCTGTACCATAGTGGAATAATGCAAGGTAAGCTTGCTTTTCCATGACAATATAGTTTTCTTGCGCGACCAACTGAAAATTGCTGTGAGATCGACTGGTTGATCTTGACCAACCTTTTGCCGACCCCTGCCTTAGAGCTTACTATTGTGTTTTTTATTCGTTGTTCAACACCTTAGCTCGGTCAGTAGCGTGTTTATATACTGAGCTAAGGGTTCGATTCCTAGCAAGGCCAAAAATTGTATCCTTGGTGAAATGTGGGTTTCCCCTTTCACAGTGATGAATTAACAGCTGGGGGCTGGATGTCGTATCTGTTCTAGATTTAAGTTATTTTATAAGCTCTGTGCTGATATATTCAGAAAGTGCATGTTAAAATATTAAATAAATGAATTGAATTCACTATCCCACAGTGTCGCCTAAAATGGTGTTTGGTCTCCATGGCTATGACAACTCGGAGCCAAATATGCGGCCATTCTTCCTTTCATGGGGCCCACGCATCAAGAAGAACTATGTGGTATCTCCATTCAACACTATTGATCTGTACTCGCTGTTCAGTAAAATATTGGAACTCACGCCACCAAAGACAAATGGAACTGGCATTTATGTCGAGGCTATTCTTAAGACCAAGACATAATGAACTTTAGAGGGGGATGGTAATTTTTTCTTTAACTTTTTTTTTAGTATTATATCAAACTATTAACTCTTTTTTATACTATTCTGTTAGAATGAAAACTAGGTCAACGAATTTTCTTCAAGAAGCAACCATTACCTCTTTGTCCAGTAGAAGCAATGTATTAATTCCCTTTTATATTATGTTCCTATCTCCTTTCATGTACCTTCTCCCAAATATAACAAAATGTACCTCAAATTGTGAATATACAGTCAACTCTGGCTTTAGTGAACTCGGTTGTAGTGAACATTCGGCTACAGTGAACCTAATTCATTGGTCCCAACCTACATATATTTCAATATGTGTTAAAAAAAATTTGTTTATAATGAACCCTTAACTTCGGATTTAGTGAACAGAAAAATTGAAACGTTTAATAATAAATATCATTCTAACATCATAATTATTTAAAAACATAACTTCTTGGTTGTTTGAACTTGAAGGCACCAATTCTCTACCTGAGTTCTTGTTTAGGTAGCAAAAAGCTTGACTAAAAGTATGTAATGTGGAGGGGGAGGGGGGAAGGTTGAGCTTAACCAGTCACTGCACTCATTGACCTGGCTTAAAGTTTTTAATACCTTTGTCGGTGGCAAGTAAAGGAAGACTGTTTTCTGAGTTGTATTAATACGACAATAGTTACAGGAAAGTGAATGCAAGTCTGTGGCCATTTAGTAATCGTTTTCACTAATCGCTTTCTTCTAGAATCTAGAGGGTATATTAAACTAAAATAAATTACACTTTTCTACTCAGTTTAGTGTTTTGAATGCATGGATAGTGTGGAATCAAGTGTGGAAAAAGCACAGACTCTAGAGAATAATCTGGAAAAAATATTAACTAAAACCGTATACAGTAAACAACAGCATATAACAGATTTTTTAAAGATTAATTAATATATTTTAATAAAGAGTGATTGTATTTGAACTCTTATTTTGTCTGTAACCAACCCACTACTTTCAGATTTAAAAAACAAAACCCTTTTTAGTGAACTTTGGACAAAGTGGACAAAATATATGAGTCCATAAAGGTTCATTATGATCAGAGTTGACTGTATATGTTTTCCTTTAAGACTTCATAATTGATTAGTTAATACTTTTATTATCTCAGATAAATGTGAATATGCTGTCTTAAGGTGATTTGTGTATGTTAAGGATGGGGCCTTTATGGCATTTGAAATTCAAGAATTCAAAAAAATTGTCAAATTTGAGATAATTTTTTTTTTATAAATGTTGAAGGTTTAGAGCTATTATGCTGCTTATTAGTAATTTAGCATAACATGACAAATTCAACAACAACAATTTTTGTTTGGTTATATTTTCTACAGCAACTAAAGAATTGAGGTGAATAAAATCAGGCTTAGACAAGATAAGACACAACTATCAATGAGGGAAAGTATCTTGTTTCTCATGTTTTTTGAGATTTGGATTCAAAATTTGGGACTTTAAGTAATTTGGAATTGACCCAACTCTACTATCTGTGTTACTGAATTTTTGGTGGATCATTGTTTTTCAGGATGAGACATCCACGCAAGGTGTCTCTGGGAGTAGAACACTACCCCTTTCTTTAAGGGCTGTTTGTTTGAATATCGAGTCCGGATAGGATACAATTTCAGAATGTTTAATTTAATTTCAGAAAAGTTACATTCAATTAGTTATTTTTCTTTTTAAAACTTTAATAATATCTTGTGTATCATATTATTTAAATTGAAATTCACACTTGGACATGAGAATCGAACCCAGGGCCTTTGGATTAGTACGCCAATGCTCTAACCACTGAGCTCTTCAGGAGTAGTTCCGTTCCAAGGGTAATTCTTCTATCATATTTTAAGGCAGTCTGTGTGGAAATCGTCAGCTGCATAGTGATCATTTAATATTACAAGCTATCAGATAACGCAGCCACCTTCGACTTGGGAGGTCTTCATGCTGCCAACTGTACGAATGCACATATAATTATGGATTAAATATCCAAGCTATTGTATTTGTAAGTTACGGTTATAGCCGCATCTAGATATATTATTTAAATTAACAAATATAAAATCTTGGATATTCAATTCATCATAATATCTTACAGCTCTTTCATTAAATCCTCGATTTTGGTTTTGAGGTATTTTGTCATATTTTGAAGAAGGTAAAGGTGGATAAAAACATAAAATAAAACAAACACAATATGGCTTTTACAATGAGGAGAACACAGTTCACACTTTACACTGCTGCCAATGGACAAAGAGGTAATGGCTGCCTCGTGAATAAATCCCTTGATCTAAGTTTCATTCTATTAGAACTCAATTAGAACTCAATTAGAACTCATCAGGAGGGTGTGTGAAACATGAAACACAACTTCCTATACCTGCAACTTTCCTGTACCTTCTTCCAAATATAACGACAATTAATATCTTAGTAATCTTGGAAATCAATTCTACGAACTATCTGGGAAGTTATCCATTTAAAGACCTTGTGTTTATTGTTTTATTTATTTCTCAGCAACATTTATAACATTTGGTAATGGCAAGATAGACAATATACTCCAAATCAAATAAAAACAATGTTTTACGCATACATATTGATTCTATGTTGTATAATAGTTTATATTAAATCATCTTACCTTTTGAATACTTAATTAACCTCAGAAGTCAGATTCACATAAATTGAGTTATTTTATATTTTGAAGTAATTTATATAACATTTAAAAAATACTACAAAATTGGTATTGTAGGAGTTTATAAATGTATTTCCAAAATACTTATATAAGTCTAATTTCAATATTATAAAAGCAGATTTTACAATATTTTATTGGATCTAATCAACAACCAATAGTGTTTAAAAATGAGGTGGCCCAATGGTTAAATAATTTTATAATAAAGGAAATTGATAAAACTAAAGATAAAGGAAAAATAAACTAATATGAGTAAATTTGATGAAGAAAGCCCACCTACGGAAAGAGGAAAAATGTGGGAAGAATCCAATGCACAAAGGTGACATCTTCCTTTCTTCTGTTTTCTCTAGTATAAATAATCACACACACATTTTAACACACATAGAATAATATTTTGACATTGTTGCTTTCATCAAACACAATGAGAGCAGTGAGAGTAATCTTTGTGTTTGATAAAGGCAACAGTGCCGAAATATTATTCTGTGTTAAAATGTGTGTGTGACTACTTCTACTATAGAAGAAAAAAGAAAGGAAGAAGTCACATTTGAGCCAAACTCTTCCTCTACCCCTTAATACTATTGTTAATAATGTATTTTGTATTAATTTTCAATGTTTAAGTACATTTATAGGAGTCTTGGAAAATGTATGACACCTACAACCCCGATTATGAAAAATTAAATTGCTTCAAAATGTGACATTTTTTATTTCCATGACAAATATACCTTGTTGCTGTACATTCAGTGACGCTGGATGGTGACAGATTTTTACCGAATCTTACTAAACTGATTCTTGATCTTATCTGACATGCTGTATTATTCAAGGGATCTGTTTATTTTATTTATAATATGTTATTAAAATAAATACTGCCATTGGAATTCCCTATAACTAACAGTTATGTTAGGTCCAAGCAACTTTTTTTAATGACAGCTTAGAGGCCATCGAACAATAACACACATAAATTAAAAAGTGTATTTTTTTTCATTTTGTTATTAAGTAACCAAAATTACTTACTAATGGGATGTGTGCACCCGATGAGTACTGAAAACTTTCCGTTTAAAATATCCTCCAAGGTGTCACGGCATACAGTTTGAGAACCACTGCTCTATGTTTTCACTGTAAATGGAGTGTAATGTGTAATGTATATGTTTAGTGGTTAAATTAGGCGAGTTTTCGCAATAGACTTGGTTACGTCTTAGTATCGAGTGTTTTCAACCAAGTGGTTCCGACCAAGCTGGAGCACGAAAACTATTTTGAGGTGTTTTTCTTAAACGAAAATGGTGATTGGGGTGGAGTACAGCCATATTGACGGAAAATGGGCTATTTCATTTTATTCTTAGTTAGATTGGTGCTTATTTTGACTAATCCTAATAAATACACATGTCGAGCAAAACATATCTTCGCAAAAATAACCTTAAGAAAACATGAAGTATGTATATAATATTAAATAGGCCTGGATCATCTCTTTATTTTATCCATGACTAAACGGTTTTTAAGTACCTACTTACTGTCATGTATTTCTAGCTAGTAATTGCTGTCAATTTTAATTATCAAAAACTTAAAATCATTGACTATTAAGTTATACTCTTTTAAATCTAACCTAAGAAGTGATGCTGTTTAGAAAATGGTGCACAAATTCTCGGCTCATTGGCCGTAGCCATAGTGTTTTGTCTGGCCAAGAAAAGAGGTACCAAACTGAGCTCTGGTACTGTCTCGATCTTAAACATTTCGTAAACAATGATACCAGGTCAGCTGTGAAAAAACACCTTTTGGATTAATGTTTATGATCAAAGCGCCTGATTACGGGTGTTTATGACCAAGACAATAACAAAATGAGGTCTGCTATTACTTTTCTTGGTGAAATAAATATCTCAGTTTCAACCATTGAAGTTAGAAATGTGCGCCAATTTTAAAACATGCTGGATTTTAACATACAGTTTTGTTCTAAATGGATATTTAATATGGATATGGATATATGATGTACATCAAAATGATGGATAGCAATTAATAGTTAGAAATCTGTAAGTGGCATTTATTAGAGATATGTAAAAACAAAAAACAAGATTATCACACACTAACATTAATTCTACTTATAGCACGTCTTATTCTTTTCATATGGTTTTGTAACTTTTTAAAAACTAATCTTGTTTATTTATAGTTCTTATCATTTGTGGAAGGTACTTTAAAAAACATGTTAAATTATTAATAAAACAAATACGGCACTATTTGATCTAGGTCACAGACAAGTCAAAAACAGACTCTCAACCTTACGGGGGTTTAGCTGCGCTCCTTTTGCCAGCTTGAGTCCTTCAACACTCAGCTTCGCTAGTGTCACTGCTGTGTGATGATAGGACTCACCGCAGCGATGCCAGTGTTGAAGGACTCAAGCTGGCAAAAGGAACGCAACAATTTTAACCTGGAGGTTGAGTGTCTTAGGTATATTATTTGTCTGTGGTCCAGGCCTACATACTCCTAGGTATTTTCCATCGATTCACAGTACATGTACTAACCTACCAGCTGTTATATCAAATCCACCCCAATCAATGACCTTGTTAATGAAACACAACTCAAGTGTCATTTTAGTCCTTCAGCTTGGTCAGAACCACTTGGTAAATAACACTCGAAACTAAGACGTTGGCAGCCATTTAAAAAAAACAAAACTATTAATAGGAAAAAAATAAAAATAACTGAATTGTATGTTGTGATAGTAACTTGATTTGTCAGCTTCTAACGAAGACAAACAATTGTACACAAAAATGTTTTTAAATGATTTTGTTATATAAATAAGCACAATATAGTATTTTTTCAATCATACAACAATACATAAAATATATTCAAACTTTTATTAAGCTTTATTTCAAATTTAAAAAGTGGACTTTTTGGATATCATAGATATGTGGTACGGAATAAGAAGAAACATGGAAGTCCATAAATATCTGTACACACAGATTACAGTAATTTAATTTAATTTAATGGGGTATAAACAAATAGTTAATATTACTAATGTATTTTACAAAAAGCTACAAGAGCAAAATGGTTGCAATAAAATCTTTAATTTTTTTTTCCTCAAATCGCACAACATGCAGCATAAAACAGGTTTTCTTTGAATACTGGCCAACCGTGGCTAATTCATGCATGTTTTTAAACGCAGTATTATAGATAGTGTAAATGGGACTGAAGAATAACTCTTTACTTTTGAAAGATAACATTAAACTGGTTGAGATTTTTTTACTTCTTTTACTAGAAAATAATTTTTTTTATAAACATTTCTTTTTTATGTGATGTGTTTTAAGTTAATGTGACATTGTCAATATTTTGATTGTTTTAACTTGGCCATGAAACAGCAATGTAAATATTTTTGTGTGCATTTTTGTATAGTGCGGACTTAAGCTTGCTAGCTGTCCCATCTTGTATCTCAACCTCCTGAACACACCTGTACACAGGCACATTACTTAAGTGACTAGGTCGGGTTTTTTACACTACTTCTAAACAAAAATAAAAGTATGAAAAGACTTTGTTGGTGACAATTAATGTCTCAGTACTTATTAACGAGCATACTGCTTGTCATTGCAGCTCAAATGCTTAAAACTCTCAGCAAGTGTATGCTTATAATTTTTTTTTAAATACATTAGATACCGGTATTCTACATTTCATAAATTATACATTGATAGTTTTAAACGCAACATAATCCACACAAGTGTGCCATTTGTGTACAACCTAAGATCCAGGCCAGCACTTCAATTTGTGAGGTGTGTAATAAATAAAATGAAAGAGTGGTAGGAAAATAATAGAGCACAAATAAAAGTGCACACACTAAAACAAATTTATTCACACTTCAATATTTTGATGCTATTATAGCATCTTCCTCAAGAAGAAGTAGTAGTTAGGCTAAACACTGAAGACAATATCTTGTTTAGCCTAACTACTAGGTGTGTAGGCCTATAGATATGTATTAGTGTTTTTACTTTTATTTGTGCTCTACTGTTTTACTAACATTCTATCATTTTATTTATTAAAAATTGTTTTTGCTCAATGCACTCTATTTCATACATATAATTTGCAAAGTTTGTTATCCGAGAGGATTTAGTACCAATTACATGAAATAATTCAAATAGAAATCTATATTATTTGCACTATACAATCTATTGTTGTGGGGACTGTGGTTCAAGCCCGGGTAGGAGCAAGAATGTTATTAATAAATAATATTAAAATACTTTATATCAGGACAAAAGGTTAATTTCCACCTTTATAGATGCACAGTTTACATTGATGTAAATAAAAAACTATAGGTACTCAACGTCAGACTTGTCTGGTCTATTTTGCTTGTGAGTTTGATCCTGGCCTAGGGTGTATTTTTTATAAATACTTTTCCACTCTCTCTTCAAGCAAATATGGGTACATTCCCTTAAATTTTATCTTCCACATTCTTACTCCATCCCAGAAAAGCATTAACACATTGTGTAAAACAAAATAAATTTAACTTTCAAAATGTGAAAGATTGCTCCAACATTGTAATTTGTGGTGAGGTATTGATCAACAGGATTAAATTATTACATGTCACAATTTAATATGTATACATTATTTTGCTATATGAAACCAAGTTATAAATTAAACAAACTATCTTGGTGGCTGTTGATACACATATTAGTACCAAATAATGTATATTTATTAATTAGTCAGCAGTAACGTTCCCAAAATAAATGTCCAGAGTTTGTGTGAACAATGCTTCTCTATTGACATAGCCATACTTGTTCCCTATTCTCTGGCTCACTTGCCCAGCTTGGGACCTCCAGAAGACAACATCCTGCTTTCAACCTCGGTACTAAGTACCACATGACAGGCGCAGCAAGATGGGAACCAGAAGTCATCTTGAGTAGGGGAACCGTCTCCTTCCAGTGACAACATCTTGCGGATGACATACTTTTGACGGCATGAAGTGACATAGCCGATAGGGAATCCCTGTGTCATGGAACATGGGTTGTCGGGTTTCCTAGGGCACAGACAGTTTACAATATGTGAATATTCGAACAAGGCTGCTAATTTATAAACTACAAGCTCAATACCTGGTGTAACTAGAGCTAAGAGAGTCATAAAATAACTTTTCTTCACAGAAGTTGTTACATGTTCTACATGTTAAAAAATATCAAACATATATCGACAATATACTGTAAACAGTACACAGCTTATTTAGGCTTTTGCCACCAAATGAAACCGTAACGACATACAAGCTGCCCCTGATATAATCTTGAATTTAATGATCTTGATTGGTTTTTAGTTTGAAGATTTTCAAGGCTTCCACTTCTTATATGTAGATCTATCTAGTGTTGAAAAGGATAATAATTTGGAATCCTACTATTTGATAATTTAGCATACAAATACATATTCTGTTGAAAAGGTAGGTGAAATCACATGTCACAATCTTCTATGATGCTTAGAACACTAACAAAAGTAGTATATTTATTATTTTGACATTACATTAGTTATTTTAACAAAATTATCAATTTTAATATAGTAAGTTAGAGATAGCAAAAATATTATAATCTTGCCTTCAAGTGTTTTTTTAACTACAAACTCCTTGTCATGACCTAAAACGCTGTTTCTTTACCATTAGGTGGTTCTAAATTCACTGTAGAAAGTTGTGTGTGGGGAACAGCTCTAAAACTTGATTTCTCTTAGAATATTTGTCAGCTTCGAATTCTGTTTAAAAATAAATCCAGAGTCGACAAAAACTAAACTTTACTAATAAAAATTACAAATTAAAATATCCGTTGTTCAGTTATTATCATTTTGTGCTCTTATGAACACACTGTCTGCCCTGAAAGGTAGCAGTCTTACCTTGACCGATTACACTATGACCCTATCTTATTAGCTACACCATAGTGCAGGGTTTGGCAACCTACAGCATATGTGTCAAGGGTGACACGCTGAGCGGTTTGAATAAAAAACAATATAAAACCTTTATTTTTAATTAAAACTATTGATGTGACTAATAATTTTAATAACGTGTTCTATGTTTAAGTGATTCAATTGTTTTGTTTCAAAATTTCAAAATAATAAATATTCAAGAATCAGTAGTTATTTAATGTTAGAGACATGTTGTCATATTTACATTTTACAAGATCAACTTAAATTTATTTTAATAGTTATACTAGTTAACCAGTATTAAATATAAACGATTTGGGGGGGCTTAGGTTGGTTGGCACGCTGCACAACTTTACAATATTACTTCATCACAACACTACTGAAAGGTTGCTGACCCCTGCCACAGTGGAATAATGTAAGGTAAGCTTACCTTACAGGGTAGACAGAGGGTATATTACAAATTAATTTTCACATGACAAAAATCCTAAAAAATTTATTTAACTTACATGTTGTAACTTAATATATTAGCTTGGGACGAAATATATTAATCATATTTGCAAAAAAAATAAAAAAATTGTAAATTATATTTAATACATAAATTTATAAATTATTTGGCACATAATATTTTTTCTAACATTCTTTTAATATTCAAACTTTTGTTTGGCTTTGGAGATCTCTCATTAGATCCAACTTTGCTTCGAATTAAAAAAGTGAACTTCGCACATCCTTATATTTTGAAGTCTAATATATTTAGGAAATCACATTATTATAAATAATCCAGGGGATGTTAATTGCCAAAAAAGAAACCAAAAAGCCAAAACCTGACATTGACAAAAGTTGTATGAAAAAAAAACTTACTCGCAAATTTCAACCCGAACCCCTTGTTTAATTTCTTCGGTGTTGGCGATGAACATCCATCTCTTGTCTTTTGTCATGCCCACTTTAGGGAAAACAACTTCTTCCTGAATTGACAGTGTTTAACAGAAAAAATGTTAATAAATAGACTTTTTTGTGACCATCTTGATAAGAGGACATTTATTTCATAATGCGAAATAAAGATTTATTCAACCGTTTGCTAAAAATGGTGAGCAGTGTGGTGGCAATCATTACAATAGTATGGACCCACAATGCTCTGCACTGTCAACTAGAAACATATGATGGCCAACAAGTTTTGTTTTTGAGGAGATTAACCGATGTTTTAGGTTCGTATCACCATTACATTTGCTGTGTTTCTTGACAATATCACATTGCACTCCTGGAATACAATTAAATTTGTGTGGAGTGGCTCTTGAATGCAGATTTCCAAGGTGCAGAACAGACAAAGTGCGAAATACTTCAACAAGTTCTGAGCAGTGAAATCTTGTGATTGGTTTGAAACCTGTCACATGAGCACATATCTGTTCTCTACTGGCTAAGGGCTAGGGGGATAAATGAGTACATTTTACTTGCCCAAAATTCTTTGGATCATTACATAATACCATTTTTTTTACACAACCAAATTATAAGATTTAATTTACCTATAGCTTATAAGCAAAATATTTGATATAAGTTATTATGCCACTTGAGTGTGTTAATTTGGTAGAAGTATAATTAATTAATGTGGACTGTGTATCAAACTGAAAACACCCCCTAAATAGTTTCTAGGGACACCCAATGGTCTAACATTAGATAGTGGAGGGGCCTTGCATCTCTTATTCTTACAAAGCTTTGCCCAAAACAAATAACTTTCACCAGTACCGTCACCTTAGTTTGTGGGATAGTGCTGTAGATACCTTGTGACCCAAGAGTTCCGAGTTTAAATCCCAACAAGGGCCTAAAATGTATCAATGTGAAATTAATTACATAGGTACCAAATTGGTGATCGAGTCACTGTGCTTGTTCTAGAACCATGTTATGATTACCTGTTAATAACTTCTACAGGAATTAATGAATAAAAAACTATGACACAAGAAATTCATATATTTAATAAAAGATAACTATTTTAAGCACCATCTATGGCAAAGCCATAACAATAGGTATAAACTAAGGGCACCACCTTCCTGAAAGGAAAAATTCTAAAAAATGTAGAAATCTAATATTTCTGTTGACAATTCAGCTCTGATATTTAAAACTTCAAAGAGACTCCTCAAATAGCTTACATTCTTCTGTTGTGGCCATAATAACAATGGCTGTATTTGTTTAAGGAAGGATAAATCTTGTTTCCTATACCCGAGGTAATTTAAAACTTATGTTATATATATATATGATTCTTTTATTTTTATTTAGATGTCTCCCATGCTTACTTACTTACTCTATGACATTAGGAACCCAAAAGTTCACTGCCGCACTTTCAAAAGTACGCCACCTATCCCTATCTTGAGCTAGCTATATCCAGTCCACCTCATTACACCCTATCCCTATCTTGAGCTAGTTATATCCAGTCCACCACATTACACTATCCCTATCTTGAGCTAGCTATATTCAGTCCACCTCATTACACCCTATCCCTCTCTTGAGCTAGTTCTATCCAGTCCACCTCATTACACCCTATCCCTCTCTTGAGCTAGTTCTATCCAGTCCACCTCATTACACAATCTCTTTCAGGTCCATTCTAATGTTATCCTCCCATCTTCATCTAGGTCTTCCTAATGACCTCTTCCCATTGGGTTTGCCAGTTAGTACCTTGAACAAGGTTCTAGACTCTCCCATTCGCGCTGTGTGTACTTCCCACTAATAATATATGAGACTTGATTATCCCAACAATGTCTTGTGATGAATACAGGGTATGCATCTCATCATAATGTAACCTCCTCCACTCCCCAGTATCTTCATCATTTAGCACCTTGATTCAAACACCCTAAATTTACTTTTGTCACGTAAGGTAAAGAGACATTGACAACAACCGATAAAATTATTGTTTTGTATATTATGAGTTTTACATTCCTGGACAGCAGGTGAGTTGTCAACAACTTACTGACCAAGTAATAGCATGCATTTCCCGACCATTATTTTCCTAATTTCCACTCTAATATTATCATTTAAATATTGCAATTTGCAATATTGTATGTCCACACTCTTTAGTTTGGCACGCCTAGGACTATATTTTAAATTTTAAAACTTCTCACCCGATAGCGACAGAGCTCTTGCTCTTCTCCGAACCTCATCTTGATATCCAGTTCTGAGTCTATCTGGTCAGAGAACTGAAATTTAATTTAAGTATTGTCAGGAATACATTTTTAAAGGCTTTTCAGCTTCCATCATTATTTTTTGCATTCTTAAAATGTGATATAGTTTTTTTTTCTATAGATGGATAAATTACATTAATATTTAGTACCATTTTTAAGTAAAATAGTTCTTTGCGCGGTATATTATAAATGTAAAAAAATAGTTTGGATGCAACAAATTAATTTTCTACCCAGCAACCTTTTCGTTGGTTTATAAGATTTAAAAAAAATGAATGGTCCTAAGTTTTCAGATCTAGCCAAAATAATAGTGTAAATAACCATTTATTAAGCTTATGTAGGACTGCTATTAAAAGTTAAAAAATCGTGAATTAATTTTATTTTACACAGTTTCTTGTTAATTAGTCTAGCTATGCACTACAATATTACACTAATGGAGTAGAGGTGAATGTAAGCTCATGTGTTTGGAGGGAGAATGGGAAGCCATCTTTGAAAAACATCCTAAGTACACCCGGCCTGGATTCAAACCTTCCCGTCACTGGCAAACCAGAATTGACGAGCTTCAAGTTTATTCCATGTGCCCATTGGTGCGGTTTTTAATAAAACATACTTAAGAAAGGGTAAAGCTTAAACCATTAAAATTGTCTGCATTCAGTGGTGCTAACCACATTCAGGAATGTTCCCAGGGTGTGCAGTCATTGTACAGACTGTATTGAACAGTATATATACAAACAGTTCCATGTGAGGTTGTATCTAGAGTACAGGGTGTGCAGTACTTGTACAAACTGTATTGACCAGTATATATACAAACAGTTCCATGTGAGGTTGTATCTAGAGTACAGGTGTGCAGTCCTTGTACAAACTGTATTGACCAGTATATCTACAAACAGTTCCATGTGAGGTTGTATCTAGAGTACAGGTGTGCAGTACTGGTACAGAATGTATCTGACCAGTATATCTACAAACAGTTCCATGTGAGGTTGTATCTAGAGTACAGGGTGTGCAGTCATTGTACAGACTGTATTGAACAGTATATCTACAAACAGTTTCATGTGAGGTTGTATCTAGAGTACAGGTGTGCAGTCCTTGTACAAACTGTATCTGACCAGTATAGTTACAAACAGTTTCATGTGAGGTTGTATCTAGAGTACAGGTGTGCAGTACTGGTACAGACTGTATCTGACCAGTATATCTACAAACAGTTCCATGTAAGGTTGTATCAAGAGTACAGGGTGTGCAGTCATTGTACAGACTGTATCTGACCAGTATATCTACAAACAGTTCCATGTGAGGTTGTATCAAGAGTACAGGGTGTGCAGTACTTGTACAAACTGTATCTGACCAGTATATCTACAAACAGTTCCATGTGAGGTTGTATCAAGAGTACAGGGTGTGCAGTACTTGTACAAACTGTATCTGACCAGTATATCTACAAACAGTTCCATGTGAGGTTGTATCAAGAGTACAGGGTGTGCAGTACTTGTACAAACTGTATCTGACCAGTATATCTACAAACAGTTCCATGTGAGGTTGTATCAAGAGTACAGGGTGTGCAGTACTTGTACAAACTGTATCTGACCAGTATATCTACAAACAGTTCCATGTGAGGTTGTATCAAGAGTACAGGGTGTGCAGTACTTGTACAAACTGTATCTGACCAGTATATCTACAAACAGTTCCATGTGAGGTTGTATCAAGAGTACAGGGTGTGCAGTACTTGTACAAACTGTATCTGACCAGTATATCTACAAACAGTTCCATGTGAGGTTGTATCAAGAGTACAGGGTGTGCAGTACTTGTACAAACTGTATCTGACCAGTATATCTACAAACAGTTCCATGTGAGGTTGTATCAAGAGTACAGGGTGTGCAGTACTTGTACAAACTGTATCTGACCAGTATATCTACAAACAGTTCCATGTGAGGTTGTATCAAGAGTACAGGGTGTGCAGTACTTGTACAAACTGTATCTGACCAGTATATCTACAAACAGTTCCATGTGAGGTTGTATCAAGAGTACAGGGTGTGCAGTACTTGTACAAACTGTATCTGACCAGTATATCTACAAACAGTTCCATGTGAGGTTGTATCAAGAGTACAGGGTGTGCAGTACTTGTACAAACTGTATCTGACCAGTATATCTACAAACAGTTCCATGTGAGGTTGTATCAAGAGTACAGGGTGTGCAGTACTTGTACAAACTGTATCTGACCAGTATATCTACAAACAGTTCCATGTGAGGTTGTATCAAGAGTACAGGGTGTGCAGTACTTGTACAAACTGTATCTGACCAGTATATCTACAAACAGTTCCATGTGAGGTTGTATCAAGAGTACAGGGTGTGCAGTACTTGTACAAACTGTATCTGACCAGTATATCTACAAACAGTTCCATGTGAGGTTGTATCAAGAGTACAGGGTGTGCAGTACTTGTACAAACTGTATCTGACCAGTATATCTACAAACAGTTCCATGTGAGGTTGTATCAAGAGTACAGGGTGTGCAGTACTTGTACAAACTGTATCTGACCAGTATATCTACAAACAGTTCCATGTGAGGTTGTATCAAGAGTACAGGGTGTGCAGTACTTGTACAAACTGTATCTGACCAGTATATCTACAAACAGTTCCATGTGAGGTTGTATCAAGAGTACAGGGTGTGCAGTACTTGTACAAACTGTATCTGACCAGTATATCTACAAACAGTTCCATGTGAGGTTGTATCAAGAGTACAGGGTGTGCAGTACTTGTACAAACTGTATCTGACCAGTATATCTACAAACAGTTCCATGTGAGGTTGTATCAAGAGTACAGGGTGTGCAGTACTTGTACAAACTGTATCTGACCAGTATATCTACAAACAGTTCCATGTGAGGTTGTATCAAGAGTACAGGGTGTGCAGTACTTGTACAAACTGTATCTGACCAGTATATCTACAAACAGTTCCATGTGAGGTTGTATCAAGAGTACAGGGTGTGCAGTACTTGTACAAACTGTATCTGACCAGTATATCTACAAACAGTTCCATGTGAGGTTGTATCAAGAGTACAGGGTGTGCAGTACTTGTACAAACTGTATCTGACCAGTATATCTACAAACAGTTCCATGTGAGGTTGTATCAAGAGTACAGGGTGTGCAGTACTTGTACAAACTGTATCTGACCAGTATATCTACAAACAGTTCCATGTGAGGTTGTATCAAGAGTACAGGGTGTGCAGTACTTGTACAAACTGTATCTGACCAGTATATCTACAAACAGTTCCATGTGAGGTTGTATCAAGAGTACAGGGTGTGCAGTACTTGTACAAACTGTATCTGACCAGTATATCTACAAACAGTTCCATGTGAGGTTGTATCAAGAGTACAGGGTGTGCAGTACTTGTACAAACTGTATCTGACCAGTATATCTACAAACAGTTCCATGTGAGGTTGTATCAAGAGTACAGGGTGTGCAGTACTTGTACAAACTGTATCTGACCAGTATATCTACAAACAGTTCCATGTGAGGTTGTATCAAGAGTACAGGGTGTGCAGTACTTGTACAAACTGTATCTGACCAGTATATCTACAAACAGTTCCATGTGAGGTTGTATCAAGAGTACAGGGTGTGCAGTACTTGTACAAACTGTATCTGACCAGTATATCTACAAACAGTTCCATGTGAGGTTGTATCAAGAGTACAGGGTGTGCAGTACTTGTACAAACTGTATCTGACCAGTATATCTACAAACAGTTCCATGTGAGGTTGTATCAAGAGTACAGGGTGTGCAGTACTTGTACAAACTGTATCTGACCAGTATATCTACAAACAGTTCCATGTGAGGTTGTATCAAGAGTACAGGGTGTGCAGTACTTGTACAAACTGTATCTGACCAGTATATCTACAAACAGTTCCATGTGAGGTTGTATCAAGAGTACAGGGTGTGCAGTACTTGTACAAACTGTATCTGACCAGTATATCTACAAACAGTTCCATGTGAGGTTGTATCAAGAGTACAGGGTGTGCAGTACTTGTACAAACTGTATCTGACCAGTATATCTACAAACAGTTCCATGTGAGGTTGTATCAAGAGTACAGGGTGTGCAGTACTTGTACAAACTGTATCTGACCAGTATATCTACAAACAGTTCCATGTGAGGTTGTATCAAGAGTACAGGGTGTGCAGTACTTGTACAAACTGTATCTGACCAGTATATCTACAAACAGTTCCATGTGAGGTTGTATCAAGAGTACAGGGTGTGCAGTACTTGTACAAACTGTATCTGACCAGTATATCTACAAACAGTTCCATGTGAGGTTGTATCAAGAGTACAGGGTGTGCAGTACTTGTACAAACTGTATCTGACCAGTATATCTACAAACAGTTCCATGTGAGGTTGTATCAAGAGTACAGGGTGTGCAGTACTTGTACAAACTGTATCTGACCAGTATATCTACAAACAGTTCCATGTGAGGTTGTATCAAGAGTACAGGGTGTGCAGTACTTGTACAAACTGTATCTGACCAGTATATCTACAAACAGTTCCATGTGAGGTTGTATCAAGAGTACAGGGTGTGCAGTACTTGTACAAACTGTATCTGACCAGTATATCTACAAACAGTTCCATGTGAGGTTGTATCAAGAGTACAGGGTGTGCAGTACTTGTACAAACTGTATCTGACCAGTATATCTACAAACAGTTCCATGTGAGGTTGTATCAAGAGTACAGGGTGTGCAGTACTTGTACAAACTGTATCTGACCAGTATATCTACAAACAGTTCCATGTGAGGTTGTATCAAGAGTACAGGGTGTGCAGTACTTGTACAAACTGTATCTGACCAGTATATCTACAAACAGTTCCATGTGAGGTTGTATCAAGAGTACAGGGTGTGCAGTACTTGTACAAACTGTATCTGACCAGTATATCTACAAACAGTTCCATGTGAGGTTGTATCAAGAGTACAGGGTGTGCAGTACTTGTACAAACTGTATCTGACCAGTATATCTACAAACAGTTCCATGTGAGGTTGTATCAAGAGTACAGGGTGTGCAGTACTTGTACAAACTGTATCTGACCAGTATATCTACAAACAGTTCCATGTGAGGTTGTATCAAGAGTACAGGGTGTGCAGTACTTGTACAAACTGTATCTGACCAGTATATCTACAAACAGTTCCATGTGAGGTTGTATCAAGAGTACAGGGTGTGCAGTACTTGTACAAACTGTATCTGACCAGTATATCTACAAACAGTTCCATGTGAGGTTGTATCAAGAGTACAGGGTGTGCAGTACTTGTACAAACTGTATCTGACCAGTATATCTACAAACAGTTCCATGTGAGGTTGTATCAAGAGTACAGGGTGTGCAGTACTTGTACAAACTGTATCTGACCAGTATATCTACAAACAGTTCCATGTGAGGTTGTATCAAGAGTACAGGGTGTGCAGTACTTGTACAAACTGTATCTGACCAGTATATCTACAAACAGTTCCATGTGAGGTTGTATCAAGAGTACAGGGTGTGCAGTACTTGTACAAACTGTATCTGACCAGTATATCTACAAACAGTTCCATGTGAGGTTGTATCTAGAGTACAGGGTGTGCAGTCCTTGTACAAACTGTATCTGACCAGTATATCTACAAACAGTTCCATGTGAGGTTGTATCTAGAGTACAGGGTGTGCAGTACTTGTACAAACTGTATCTGACCAGTATAGTTACAAACAATTCCATGTGAGGTAGTATCTAGAGCAGTTTTAACAAGCTCTGCATGCTCTAGTAACACCCATCACACCTCCACTGAGTTATTGTACTAACCACATCATTTCCAAATAATTCTTTGTAAACTTTTGCTTCCTTCTTTAAAATTTTTTTAAGATGAGCACTGAAAAGAAAAGAAATGAGCACTAATTAACCTCAAAAACATTTTCATGAAATTAATATAGTTTATTATTAAAATTATATTGATCTTATAATATAACAAGATTACATCTCAAGTAGTTTAATTATTTAAAATATGTAACATTGATAAATTCACTGTAAAAAATAAAATCATTATGTTATAAAATGTTAGTTAACAAGACCAGCAGAGTGTATACATCTCCATACTTGATTGTGACTAAGGGGTCGTCCATAAACCAAGTGGGGAGGGAGGGAGCGGTGATCTCTAATGTCTACATGCTGTTACATGGGGGGGGGTAGGGTACATCAAAGTGTTACGTAACACAGGTCTTATACTTAAATTCTAATGTTCAAAAATAATATTATTGTTCATGTTTTCACCTCTGATAAACATACTTATAACTTTCAAATATATGTGGCGTTGAAAATGCAAGTTTAGCACTTTTTGTCTATCAATATTTCGAATGCGCTTGGGTGTTATTGTCTGCCCGAGACTTTGAACGCCTAGCACATTCGAAAACACATATCAACTGACCCCCTCACGTGCTTTAAGTTGGATAGCAGCTGTCAGTCAAAGTGGTCTTAATTTATAAGTATAATTGAGTTTAAGTATGGTTGGGTTTGAGTATAATTTAGATTCCTACTGCACATTCTTTTACAAAGATCCTGAATAATCGCTTGTGTTTGGACAGAAACGAAAATAACTTCTTCAAAAAGAGGAGATTTTTTCATTGCTTGCGTATAAAAAGTGATATCCATAAAACAGTGGAAGAGTCTAAAAAAAATGTAGTAGTGAAATGGAAAAAGCAAAAGTGCAGAATTTATCTCAAGGCAAGTTTTAGGAGTCCATCAATAGTGTTATTTCTTCGTACCAGCAGCATGTAATGAAAAGTAAAGCTACAAATATCATTAATTATTTTCAAAAGGTAGGTGTATTTAAGCCTATACCTTTTCCCTTCTGATAAATCTAGTGTGTATGTTTATAAATGCAACTAGTATACATACGCTATGGTGGCTGCATTGTCTAAATAGTAATTCTCTCAATAGACTAGACGGCCTATTTTGGGGAGATGGGGTTCGAATACCAGTCAGGACTACTGAGGGTTGCTTTTCCTACATAGTTTCCCACTCACCCTCTATGCAAATACTGGTAAATTTTCTTTAAAATTCTACCTTTTTAGTATACATTTTGTAGGGTGGTATAGTAAAATTGTAATTATTCTATTGTTTTATTATATTGTTTTATTATATTTATCTAATGGATTGAAATGAGGAAGGTAGAATTTTAGAGTTAATCATTAACATGGAGAGAGTTTATAAAACAATTTAGGAAAAGCCACTCTGAGTCACCCGACAGCTATTCGAAACCGATCTCTACTTCATTGGCTAGCTAGTCTTTTTCGAGAGTGAAGCCAGGATCCAGGATCCAGGATCGATGTTGGAACGAAACATGAGTTTAGGTATTGTTAAGTTAACTAAAGTAAAATCGTAGATTAATCCCAAATATAATTTAGAAAAGTTGTATGCCTAGAATTGTTTAGATAACTCTCTATATGATAATAATATGACTATAAAAAAGTGCACAATATTAAGAAAGATGTCTTTCCCCAGCATCAAGCATATGATATGGGCACTTTAACATCATCATGTAGCGTCACTATAGAAAGGGCCATCCTACTCAGCACATAGTAGTGCCGTCTGGCTCTTACTCAGATCGCAAACCTGGCATCCATAACATAAATATAGCAGAGGTTTTTCCTCATAAACCTGAGGAGTTTGAGCTCGAAGTCATTATGTCTGTATAGATAATAATACTCTATGAAATAATTTATAATCAGGATTTAAAATGGAGTTTAAGAAGTATTAAATCTGAAGCCCTCGTTTAGTATCACAAAACTTCCCTATGAAAAAATGACATTCATTCTTGATGATAAAAGTTATGTAACACAGGTTGGGGGAGGGGGGGGGGGCTAGGCTAAATGTCTACATGGTGTTACATGGGAGTCTGAAAAAGTAAGAAAAAAGCATTACGTAGTTTATGGATGACCCCTTAAGAGGCCAAGATTTACATTTTGAGCAGTTGCACTAGAGGTGTTTGCCTCCCTCCAACCTATGTGCTTTTACACCCTCTCTCCAGGTGAATAGTGAAGAATTACCTCAAAGTTCATCCTGTTGGAAGTTTTAAGGTTAATATTTTACTGGAGTATTGGCCTATTAATACAAAGTTTACAAGAAACGTACCATTACATATTGTTCACACAAACCAAAACATATCCTTTTAATGAAACTGCATATGAATTTGGACAAGAGACACCATTTTACCTGGGATAATTGTCTAGGTTCACACAGAATGTGGTCCCATTAGCGCAGGAGGGTTCCCCATTGGCCACAGTTGGTATGAATTGCTTAGAGTCGGGGAATATGATTCCTTCGTCCAGCCTTGGTGGACCTGTGTACAGCAACAAGATTCATAAGGAAAGGGCAGAGCTGTGCGCACAGACTTATCTAAAGGTGAATCACCATACAAACAACTTTTTACAAGTCAAAATTAATACACTTTTGTAGACATTTACAAAAATTAGTCATATTTGTACTGTAGCTATTATATTTAAGATAATTTATCAAAAGTGATGGCTATAGAACACTTAGTGGGGCTATGTTTGGAAAGAAAGATTAAGAAAGTACTATAACTATATTTGTGTTTAGCATTGATCATTTTACTATCTTATTAGTATAACATTTTAGGAAACATTCTAAAAATATTTATAATTAAGGATTGTTATTTATGATAAGACAAATTTTGAAAAGAGAAATTGAAATTTATTTGGCCACAAAGTATAAGAATGATGAGAAATAATTGTACAAAAAAGTATAAGAATGATGAGAAGTAATTGTACAAAAAAGTAAGGATCGATTTGAAATATAATACAGAACAGAAAATTAAATTAAAAATGTTTAAAATCATTTATGAAATTAAAATATAGACACAGCTAAATAAATATAAAATAAATTAAAAACAAGTAAAAATATAAAGCCAGATTAAGAGGGTTGTATAACATTCAATTTAGAAATGAAGATTTTTTTTAGCACTGCGTCTTATGACTCTTTCGAATTATACACTTATGTACTAATTACGCTAGTGGTTTTAGGGATTAGGAAGGTTTTATTAAGAGGAAGTATACCCACATTTGCGCAGAGGAAGATTGGAAAACCTTTTTGAAAAAACCACCTTCAGTAGACCCGACCGGGATTTTAACCATGATCTCCCCATCAGTGATGGTCCAGTCTATTGTGAGAGTGACACCTTAGACCATTCGACCACTGAAGCTGCCAGTATAGTTTTGGTGTAATTTGGCAATCTTTCTCAGGGTAGTAGCGAAAATGTAAATCCAGTCAGCGGGCAACTCATTAATTTTATGTAATTGGTTTTATAATATAACTACCCACATTGGTGATCATTATCTCAGTTGGTAACATGTTTGTCTACTGATTCAAGGGTTCTGGGTTCGATTCCCGGCTGGGCCAAAAAACTTATCATTGGTGAAATGTGGGTTTACCCTATCACGGTGATGAATAACAGCCGGGGACTGGATGTTGTGTCTGTCCTAGTCTTAAGTTAGATTATAAGGTATATGAAGCTACGACAGGCCTAGCAAGGCGGTAGTGGAATGGCTTGAATAAAAAACTGACCTAGGCCACAAGCTGGAAACAGCAGTGGATGAAAAGTAAAATATTGATGTTCCCGCAAACTAAATGTAAGGCTTATATAATCTTGATTGCCTGTGATGGAGAGGCCAGTGGGAGTGGAGGAGGGAGGGCGGGTTCGAATCCCACACAGGTGTATTGGTTTATCCTACATGGCCTCCAAGTCCATACACTTACTCTAAATTCTACCTTCCACATCTCTACCTCTTAAAATGCCTACAACTCAGACAGGTATAGAAACATGATGGATTAAAATACCTTATAACTTTGTCAAGTGTGTTACCATCAGATATATAATCTTGACCAGCAAAAGGCCAAGCTGTGGATAGAATATCAATGAGCAGAGGGTGAGACACAAATAGTTTCTGGCCTGCATTCAATAAATCAATGCAATTTACACAACCACACCAACATTCTCTAGTCTATTTTACCTTGAGATAAGTTACTAGGCACAGCTCTTGTCGATTGCTCAATCCTGTGGTTGACCGACTCGCTACTGCTGTGTTGAGCCTGTGAGTTATTGCGACTGCGATCATGGGTTGGCAACCGTGATCTTGGTGGAAACGAGGGTGTCCGTTGCTGCTGTTCTATTTGGATACTTGTATGCACTTTTTCAACCTGTCTCTGGGCAATGTTTCGTTCGGGGTTACAGTCGTCGACCGATCGCGTCGACCAGAGCGATGGTATGTTTTGTTCTGCTATGGAAGCACTGTTTCTAGAGTTTGTCTGTCTCGATGCTCGGGAATTCTGAACTCTCTCCGCCACTTTGTTTATATGGTCAATGACATGTCCTGAGCATCGTGTTTCGGTATTTCTGCCGGTGTTTGAGTGTTGCACTGCAGAATTAATTCTGTACTGTGGTGTTCCTTCAAAGGTTGTTTGCCTATCTGGAACCTGATTAGTGCTAGGAGACATATGTAATGCTCCATTGTGGTGCGGCTGTGGTCGGGATGGCATTAAGGAACCGTTTTCATTTTGGGAAAACTCTTGAACAGGTCTGTTTGGTGAATTATGAAACGCATATTCACTTCTGATGTCAACTCCCTGAGGATTGTTGCTATTTACATTTTGCTGTGCATTTTGAAATTGTGGAATTTGTTCTGGCCGACCATATCCTAAAAAAATATGTACATTTTCTTTCAATAAATATAATCTGATGCATGCTCTTTTAGTGTGTTGTTTACATGGTTCACCTGTAAAAGGTATATGTATCTTGTATTTAAGTTGCCTTAAATGTTCAGTAGTTCAGTAATTTCTCTTGCAAATTAATTATTCCAAACCATTAGAAGGACAAGGGTAAAAGCAAATAAGTTAAGAGTTTCATATATTAATTTGCAGTTTCGTATTAATGAAACTCTTACTATAGTTTTCATAATGTAAACCACGCCCAGTCAGTATTAATTAAATAGTGATGCAGTTAGTAGTCTTGTTCAGCTGAAAAGTCTTCAAAACCATGCAAATATCTCGAAATTTATCCGAATAATCTATGTTATATATTTAGTTGAGACGAACAATACATGTTCTATGTTAATATGTAGATATTTATTATCTGTCTCTCTTTGATTTATGGTAAGTTTTAGCTATAGATTCATACCGTGTAAATTTCTAGATTTTCTGTGAACTTACTTTCTCATAAAAAAGTGAATTCATGCAAAATGTATGCAGCCATAATATAAGCTTAGCTCCCTTATTTTTAAGAAACCATCACCGCCATGTGTTTTGTATCAACTTCTTATTCAAGAACATAGGGAGCACTTTAAATTATGTTTGTACACCCTGCTTAATCTGAGAGGTAGCAGGCTTACCTTGTACGTTTCAACTATGACATAGCTTATAATATAGACCCATAGTGTAACAGTAACCTGTCAAGGAGAGATTGCTTCCCTTCAGGGTGAATGGAGTGTACATTTTGTATTAGTGAATCAAAAATACTTTAAGCATACCCAAGGCCGTAGCCAGCCAATAATTTCAGGGGGGGTTTGATGGGCCCATCCCCTAATTGACGGAGGCTAGAAAAAAATTCTAAATAAAAAACTGTTCTAGAAGCTATCTGAAGTGTTTTTTATGGCAACACTACCCCCTAACTATCGGAGGCTAGGACAAATTCTAATTATTAAACGGCTCTAGAAGCTCTCTAAAGTGTTTTTTATGGTATCATAACACCATAACTGCCGAAGGCTAGAAAAAATTCTAAATAATAAACACCTCTGGAAGCTCTCTGAAGTGCTTTTTATGGTAACACAGCCCCTTAATTTGTACTTGTACCTTAATTTTGATATTGTTTGAACCATTAATAAAGTCATATATATTTTGTTCATAAAATTTCGCGGA
>CABFWO010002770.1:10013-22132 GCA_902155825.1 Timema genevievae | reverse complement strand
GGGGTGGTTTTTCCTAAATGGTTTTCCACTCTCCCTCCACGCAAATGCGGGTTCGCTTCCTCTAAATTCAACCCTCCCAATTCCTAATCCATTAGTGTAATTAGTACTTAAGCGTATAACCCGAACGGCTAGTAAGACGCGGTGCTAAGTATTATTATTATTATTATTATTTATTTTTCTCATCTACGACACATTTTCCATCTATTCCATTCTTTTTCAGTATTTTTTGTTCCTTATAATTTATTTCTCTCTCCAATACTTTGAGTTTTTTAAATGATAGATTTCTATATACTGCAACATCAACTGCACTAAAAACAATTTTTTCAAGTCGTTCTTTGTTCTTTAAAAATTATTTGCTTTAAATTCGGAACCTTCTTTTCTTTCTCACATTTACAAAGCGCAAAATTTAGACATTTGTAGGCAGCGATGTCAAAAAGAAGTTTACTCTCATTCTTAAATAAAATCAAATTTGATTCAAAAGCTTTAGTTACCTTTCTCTTTTTTGATCTGAAAATATTTCTCTACCTATCATGATGTTTTCTAATCATCTGCAAGATACGAGTGTGGGATACGACAGGAATAGAAGCTCTTGACCACAACTTTTCAATTTTTTTCTACCTATATCTCTGATATTTCACTTTCGGTAGGTTCCTTATAAGCACTCTATGTTTTTAGCCTATGCCTTATATTAAGATAACACTCCATTACTTCTTTATAGGTCCGTAGTAATATTTTACTAAGGTCTTTAGGATAGCCAAAAATGGAGCACTAGTGCATTGACCGAGTTTGTACTGTTTTTGACACTACCATTTTTACTTTACTGTTACAAGATATACACATAAGAAAATAACACTATTGTCTATACAGCGTAAATCCCGAACGGTTAGTAACACGCAGTACTAAATTAATAATAAAAAACTATAGTCTATGACAAAAAAAAGAATAACTAGATGAAAAAAACACTCAAATGAGACTGTTTCACATTGGAATTGTAGTACCACATCACAAGATGAAGCTCAGAAAGCTACCGACTGGAGTGGAGCTTGGAGTTACCCCTTCCTGCCTACTAAGCGGCGCTTGTCACAGCTTGTTCAAGGTCACGCTATACTTCAGCTATGCTACTACTTGTCACTTTCTGCCTAATATTGATGGAACGAAGAATATCACAGTTAAATGTTTAAGTAAAAATAAATTAATAACCAAGACTTTCAAAAATGTAAAAGATGTGCAAAAACCACAAAAAGTATAAATTTCAACCTGTTCGTGGCACCTCAAAACATTATTTGTTTGATTTGATTTTTTTGTCAATTGACAACAATAGTCAAACGTTTATATTTATCTTTATTATAAATTTTTATTCAAAAAAATTATTGTCTTCTGAAATGTACCAAAAAAATGAAAAAAAATCATAAATATATTAAACTTCAATTCGTTTGCGGCACCTCAAAAACTTTTCTGATTGCTTTGATGTTTTAGTCAGTTTCATTACATTAGTAAAAGGCAAGTTTATATCGCTATTAGACATTTGAATTTAAAAAAACATTTTTTCATTCCACCCTAATGTACATACATCCAGAGGTGTCAGTTACGGACCATGTGGAAAAATGCCAGATTTGCGCTAAATCTGCCCCAGATCTGCCCCAGTTCTGCCCTAGTTCTGAGCATATCTGGCCTAAATATGATCTTTCCACATGGGGAGGATGAAGTTCTCAATGAACTTTCTATGAAGCCAAGGAGAATTAACTTAAGACTAAAGCGAATTAGTTCAAAAGTGATTTTGTGAGTTAAGAGTTAATGCAAGTTGCTTATTTGAATTTTCAAATTTTAGCTCATAAAATAATAATATAAATCAAATTTCTAAAATATGATTTATTGAAACTAGCATGTTTGTATATTCTAGAAGTATGCATGGATAAAAATAAGTTCATAAAAACTAAATAGTCATAATAATTACAGAATTATGACAATTTTTTTAAATAAATTTTTAATTATTTTGGAAATTTTTGTATTTCTTTTGATGCATTTGCATTTTGCAGCACTTAGATTTTAATTTTTCCCGTGGGAAAAACCAATGGACCCCGCTTAGACGGTCAGTGAAACTACCCCCTCCCTCCCAAAACGAATCCTGGCTGCGCCAGTGGTTGGATCAGATAGAAATGTTTCTATAAATTTATCAAAAGGGACATGTAAAATATTTTAGTGACATTTTATAGGAATTGATCAAGCGTGCGTGACAGCTTACATTACTTGACGTATGAATACATGAAAGTAGATCTAGCAACTTTTCTGGCTGTCAGATAAGGTTATTCCTATGATAATTGAACTGTAGCTGTCAAAAGCCTGTAAATTAAAACAAATTATTGCGCTTGACACTGTATGTTTTTGTTTTTGACCGTTGTAACTGGGAAGCCCGCGGTATACAGGCCTTGGAATTCTCTCTTGACATAATGTCGGGCTACATCGATATACGAGTTGTTCATTTAATAACAGCTCAGCGTGCGACTATTTATACCATAACGCGGGTATTTTAATGTAACTACAACCTGTTACGAATGACGCACGAAGCTGGGTTTGGGATGGATGGATTAGGGCAAGCCTACCTCCGGGGTATATAACAGGTCGAGGTATATTAATTATTGCGGCTAGAGAGCTCAGTGCAAGAACGGGACATGTACCAGCATGCAATTACAAGGGCAATAAATAACAAGTGAGTGGAATCGTGGTATGAAGGGAAATTTCAATAGTCATTGAAAAGATGTAAATATATTTTTATTAGGAATGGGTGATTACCTCTTTTTCAATGCGAAGCAAATTCGAGGCCGAATTGAGGTTTGAATGCTTTTTGTCATTTGTTTCAAGCGTGAAAAAAATATTATATTGTGCTTATTTATATAGCTTTATACATTCAAAATCAATATGTTTTTAATAGTTCATTTAATCTAATGGATCTTGCTACCATCCCGTTTCGGCGGCCGCATGATCTATACCAGGGGTTCTCAACCGGGGAAGGGGGAGGAGGTGGGGTGAATTGGGTCCCCAGACTCAGACTGTTTAAAAAACATTTTTATACAAACTACAAATTATCACATTTTATTGTATAATACAGATTAAATAAAAAAGTAAAGTTAAGTTTTCACTTTTTATCTATGGAAATGTTCCAATTATAGTTATTGTATGTTCGTCCTTTCTTGTGATATGGACTGTTCCTTCTACCCTCCTCCACAGATTCAACGAGGAAACTAGCAAGGAATAACGGTATTTGTGTGGACTTCTGCTTCCTTAAGCCCCATCCATGGAGCCCGTAAGGTTTTTGAACAAATTATCCAAATTGTAAATTTTTAAAGGAGGAGCTCTCAACTCACGTTTTATTAAGCAATTACGTAATGACATGGATGCGGGCCACTATATGCTTCTTTTCCACACACATACTCGATGGCTTTCAGGAGAAAATTTAGCTGAGCGAGTATTTGAGCTTAGATTATTTGTTGACATTCAGGGTAAGATGGATTTTTTCTTGCCTGGTTGAATGATGAGGAAAATATCATGCACCTTGCCTATTGGGTTGATATTTGAGCAGCTGAATAGACTGAATCTTCATATGCAAGAAAGAAATACAAACATCATAAAATAAATTGAATACTTGAACGCTTTCATGAGTACGAGAGAAAATTAAAAGAGAAAGGTCAAGATAGGAAATGTTGCCATGTTTGAGAAACTGTCATCAGTTCTTGTTGCTTATGGTGATGACCTAGTGCACCCAGAATTTGCCGAAAATGAAATGATGTGGCATTTGACAGCACTTGGAAATAAATTCTGTCAATATTTTCCTGGACTCAGTGATGAGGAGATTTATTTAGTGCGAAATCCATTCAAATTGTTAGTTGAAAAAGTTCCTGATGATTGCTAAGAAGAATTTCTGGAGATGAAGATTGATTCGGGAGCAAGAGAGATGTTCGATGAAATCACAATCACATAATTTTGGCCCTTAACGTGCGATTTGTCCCAAAAGGAGAGTTGCTACGGCGAATAAGAAGTGCTCACAATGTCACCCATTAATGCCCTCCTGTTCTCCCTCCTCCTCCCCCACCACCGATCAGGATCACTAAGCCACCACACCAAACAGCACCAATACCAATAATTGCTAGAGAGAAAAAAAATACTACCATCCATTCTGTAGGTAATGTGTCCGGTAAAGGATGAATTCTAGTTTGAAGGGGAAAAAAACTAGTAAAAGAAGAGACAAGTGTGCTGTTAAAGGCTATGAAAACACACGTTCCAACACTGGAAACAAATTATTGTTTACTTTTCCAATTTGTGATAAAGATAGGTAGAAAGTTTTTAGTTATTTTTTTAGTGTTTAGTAAACATAAAATAAATACTGTATAGTGCTAAATACTTCTACACAAGACCACCCTTGACTAGTTTGATAGCGTTTTTTATATTTAAAAATAATATCACTACCAAGACTGAGCAATAATTTTAGCAAATTTTGTTGATTTAATAGTTTAATTTGTCTAATCTTTATTACTTTTAAAATGTTCTGTATATATGTGAATTTCTTTCTTTTTTTATGGCTTGGTATCCGTTAATATTAACAAAAAAATAGTGTTTTTCGCTTAACCTACGAGCTATTTACAGATTAATTTAATGGTGTAGTGACGAGAAATCTAAGGCTTTTCTGAAATGTATTCGCTCTTGCTTGGAGAAGATGGAAGGCCATTATGGAAAAGCCATCCCTAGTGTATATGGATCTGATTCATCTCAAAGCTTCCGTCACTGGCCATTAATTAGATAAGATTCTTACTCCTTTAATGGGCGTTGACCCTAAGTGAGGGGAACATAATGTATCAGTGCATGCTGGTTTATTGTAATCGTTAAATTAATATATATTTCTAGATTCTATTCCTCATGATACTTTACGGGTTCACCGGTATAATGTTCACTTTTTTATACCAAAGCTACAATACAAAAATGTAAAAACTATTATTTTCAGTTCCACTCCCGATCACAATATAAAAGTCCTTCAAGTTTCAAATAACTTTGTAATAATTCTATCATATCTAACTACGACAGGTATGGCCTCAGCTTATGAAGGCATTCAATGCTAACTTGTCTAAGGAAGAAAGCCCTCCTAGTCTTTAGAGGCTCACCTTACAACCCATATTTTATTTAGTGTTCTCTATCCTCCAATTTTTAAATTCTGAATTTGTTACTGAATAAACATAACATGATACAATATACAAGTGATTTTATTGTCTATTAGAAATTCCTGATTTATTTTATTTTTAGTAATTTTAATTAAAGTAAATATTTGATAAATTAAAACTTACCTAGAATTATAAATATTAAATTTGTGTGGAACTGTGTGGGTTCTTCTTGATTCTGTTTAGTAAGAACTATCTTTTCAATAAATTGTATGTGAATTTTTTTTAGAAGTACCAAGGATTTTTCATACATTTTGAAAAATAACTGTACCATGGCTTAACTAGTCAAATTAAATATATTCAGACATTAAAAAGATAACATGTTTTATTTAATTAACTATTGACTATAAACTAAAATTTCTAAGAAATTAATTATGAACTATTTGTTTATAATTTAAAGTATTTGCTTCAATTTTAGCTTTTGGTAGTAAATTTGGTGTGGTAGATGTTAGTATTTTAATTTTATTAAGTACACCTAGAATTATGTCAAATTTGAAAATAAAATTACCGGATCAGTGGGCATGTTTAATAATTATCAAGCTTATCTAGAATGACTTGTAAGTGATGGAGAAATCGGGGTTCAACCCCCGGTTCAGTATAGGGTGGGGTCCCTACTTAGGCGTTATTTCCTAAATGATTTTATAATCTCCCTGATCATAAAAATTGGTGAATTTTCTTAAAAGCTCTACTTTCTTCATCCCCATTTGATTACTGTTATTAAAATGCGTATAGGCTGGTTGGGTAGTAGGGCGCAGTGGAAAAACAATCTCTCAAGCCATATAAATACTAAACATTTGAAAATATTTGGCTCGATAAAATTGGTTTGCATTCACAAGATTTTAATTTAAGAGTAAACCTCACAGCGAAAGATTATATCTGGCTGTTTATGTGTGTCACCCACACACGTTTGAATTCATTTTTGAACCTCGACCAAACAGGAGGACATATGGGGGCACTTAACATCAAAATAATAGTGAAGACTTTTTAATTTTCGTTCAACCTTTGGTCCCGGATTTTTAATTTAATATAAATAAATGATTTTGATCATCTTTTACACCTAAAAAGTAAAAAAAAAGATTGTCGTTACACTTCTCAAAGTTAGCCTTTCCTAATCGGGTCTTAATATTAAAATATTAGTTTGTTGAATTTTTAGTAAAAGTTAGGCCTAATGAAGTATTTAAAAATGGTAACCATATTTATCCAAAAACCTCCAACATTCGGCTGGGATTCGAATTCTGACCTCCCCATCACCAACAAACCAAACCAAACAAGCGTAATGTTAAACCCGCTTCCTCATTGATACTTGTTTTAATTATGTCAAATTTCTTAAACCGGATGTGAGAACGTTTTACAATATATTTCTAAGAGAGAAATTCAAAAAACTCTTGACATTGATTAAAAGACTAGACTGAGCATTGAACATTGTTGTATTATTTCTCATTTTTCTGTTTTTATTATTAGCAACAGTTAATTTAATTTTTAAAGTTTACACTTAGCCTAAATTTATTTTTATAATGTTCCGTTAATTTTTTCTCCCCTATACCATTAATTTATACTTTAATGTTAATATTATTGAATGAAAATTTAGGCAAAAAAAAAAAAAAGATAATCGGCCTAAAATATAGTGTAAAACATGTGCCACACTTGTATTTTCAAAAAATTATTTTCACAACTTTCCTGTTATGGAAGTTCGTCGAACTTTTGAATTATTGTATTAAACATATTAAACGTATTTCTAACAATAAATCTTATGAAATTGTTTTTGTTGCAATTTCTTCTGGACTAGCCCCCCTCCCCCCCTTTCTTTTTACCCTGACTATTTATTATTCTTGGACTTAGGTGATGTCTGTGCCAACTATATTACAACCAATTAGAAGGTTTTTAGTCACGGATATTGTGTTTATTTTAATTCAATCTTTAATTTGAGGAAGTAATTTTTTTCTAACGCTCGACCTATTAGAGGTACAAATAATTACATAATGAAACATTTGAACTATAAACTTGTGCACGTGATTGACTATTTAATTCCACTGCTTTAAAATTGGGTGCATTAACAATGTAGGCTGAATTAATATTAGTTATCATGATAATTATGTTTATTTTAACTACTAAAGTTTCATGTTAGTTAAAGATTAGTATAAAATTAAAGACATTTGATTATTTCGTTGAAAATATTGTGAGATAATATAGTGAAATTATTATTATCTAAGGTGTTTTAAAAATGTTCATTCTACATGATTGGTTTGGAGAAAGAAACCAAAGGAATAATAAAGCAATAATTTTTTTAAACAACATAAGAAAATATTAACTCAAATATACCCAACCAAATACAACACTTTCAACGAAAGAATCATGAATGTCTGTAACTTTATACTAATCTTTAATTAATCTATTTTATATCATACATCATATGTCTAAATTATTTATTAATGATATCATTTTTAATATATTTAACAAATTTGTTAGGTATAATTTATAAAAACATAATATTAATATTAGTTCCAATTCTTATAAAATTAATATAATTTTCCAAAATTTTTCATTCATAATTACTATAATTAATATAGAAATGTTTTATCTTAAATTTAATTTCTTATGAAAATAATGTATACATTATAATGTTTACCCTTTTTACAACTATAATTTTTAATTGAGCTACATATGTATTATTTTGTGTAAATGTTGTATTTATTCGTCTTATTTATTTAAGTGTCTTGGTAGAAATAAATAAAATATTGCTTTGATGGAAACATAGGGTCAATGGTGTCATGGAATTTAATGACAACTTTTCTCTTCATTTAAAATGTTTTTTATATTATTTGTAGCCGTTATGTTCATGACAGATATTCAACAAATATTTACATCACCATGTGAAGAAAATTAAGCTCTTTGTTTATATTGAAGCAATATTTTATTTATTTAGGCCAGGAAAATTTTGATATAAAAACTCAACACCAGACTTTTCTCACGTCCCCTAAATCTCCACTTTAAAAGTCGTGTTTGTTTTAGTTATTTAATTAATTATTGCCAAGGTGTTGTCATTCACTTCATTGTAGAGCTTTTGTGTTTTTGATGTTCCACCTTATGTTAACATGTTCTAAGAAACTATATCTTATGTGTCTTTTATTAAGTTCTTTACGTTTCAAGATAAAAAGATAAATGTTAAGACTGTTTCTGTTTGTTTCTTCGTAACATTTGGACAAATTGATATATTTCAACTAAAATCGAAACAAACATAGGCACCCAAGAGGGACAAAATATTTTGATTTTAGATCTAACTTTAGTCTATTATTTTGGGGGCAAAGATGTCCAAAGTAAAAAAAAAAACTATTTTAGTCACATATGGCGCTATATATCTAATATCAACGTTGAAATTACACTAATCAAAATTAGCATGTATTTATTTGGACCACCATTTGATAAAGTAAATAATTTAAATGTGTCGAAAATATGTTTAAATATGAAATACCATTGTACCCGCCGGTACTTCAACATTCTAGGCCTGACCTCTTTGATCAAAGCCAGGCCCACAGACATGAAACTAACTCTGCTGGTTTGGGATGGTTTGCTTAAAACTGTAAATACAATAATCTCGGACTTGTACTCCCCATCTCCTCCTATAGCAAGTGGTTGTGCTCTTTCCTGCGTTTATTATCCAAGTGTCTGTTGTAACTCTTTACGTAACTCAAGTTGGCCCGCCACATTGCTGAAAAAATATTTTTTTGTTCAATCGTTTGTGCTCTATTTGTGCTCATATGTGCCCAAACATGAACATTTGTGCTGTGAAACTGGCCCCTATAGAAAAAAATATTTAATGTGGCGAGCTAACTTGAGCCTTCCCTATATCATAACCTGTAGAAAAATGTGGCGGGCCAACTTGAGTTTCGTAACTCTTTTGTGGATGCCACCCTCTCACCCCTCAAACCTCTAAAAACCACTACGGGCCAGACATATTTTAACTCGGAGAATGATGAAAATGAAGGTAAACATAGACAACACTGTAAGTGACTGGTTGCCATAGTAACATGACGCTTCTGAGGAAACCAAAAGTTGAAACACTAGCGTTCGAAGCGGTCACTCGACAGAACTAAAATTATCGAGACTGGGTGGAAAGACCACCCAAATAAACTTGACTGAATATTTTAACCTTTGATGTCTTCTCTATAGTATACATTTATCTATGCGAATACCGAGGTTGGAACCAGGAGATTAGCTTCTTAGTAATTGCCTATTATATTATCAATAAAAAGTGTTATCAAACAATACTTTCCTCGTTGATTACTGTATAATTGGTGTTTTGTAACTCATTGTAGGAATTAAATAAAATTTTTATGGTTTTTGCTTTATGGTTGTGGCAACAAGAGATATTATAGTGCATGACATAGTTAATTAATAAGTATTATATTCACACTTATATCGTATTACAATTGGCCCCAAAACTAAATAAATGTTTCAAAATAAAACTTTTTATTATGTAAACAGCGCATGAACACAACCTAATACGGTTTGTATGACGTCATCAACCACCATTGTTTCGGTTGGTTCATCTTAATTTATTAAGAGAACGCAGCCTTGTAGAAGCTCTCGTGTGAAAAGCGTTTTCACTTTACACACGAACAAACAACAACATCCAAACGGTTACTTTCATAAGTTCATGTTTCAATGATGTAAAAACTGTTAGAAAAAGTACATAGTAAGAAACTAATTGTTTATTGTTAAAGTTTTGACTGCCAAAAGTAACAACTCAACATTTGGTCTTGTGGGTCATGTGGTTTGGCGTATGGATACATGGTAACTTTTCCTAGCTGTCACCTCCTCTCCAACCGTAGATAGCTTTTTTTATACATTAATTATGCAAGTGGAATAGGAATGCACCCACATTTGCGTGAGAATAGAGTCGAAAACTGTTCAGTAAGAACTACCCTCAGCATACCCAACCGGTATTCGAGTCCTGTTCTCCCTGTCACCGGTGAACAGTCCAACACGAGCGTTACAGTTTAGACCATGCGACCACCTCTGCGGGTAATTTACAATGCAATGCCTTTTAGGAAATACACAAATATTTTTCCGTTGTCAACAACTACCGTATAACATTTTACAATCGTATTAGTATTATTTTTGTAATATTATTGATCACGTTTCGGGTACCGGCTTATTGTTTTTATTCACTATTCATGCGTAGTGATATTGTAATGATGTGATTTGTTGTCAGGCTTTAATTGAAATCACTTAACGTAAATTTAATCAATTATTTACTTAGCACCAGGGCTGTATTGAATCGGGTGAACTTGCGCTCAGTTATCCCACGCGCTGCTTTTTATCTTCTTATAGAACTGGGAGGATTACAATGGGATTGGATAAAGACCGGCGCGGAATATTTACGGTCCTCACTCAGATTCGGTAGAAAGAAATACTATGGACGGACGCAGGTCCACGCGAGTGTCCTCATCTCCGTTTTTCAACAGGATTGTTTACGAAGACTTTGCTTCTAGAATGTTCTAGTAGCGTGGTGCAATCGTCTCTCTTCTCTTCACACTTGTCCTTTGAGAAGATTTTCCCTGGGTGGCTGATAGAGACAAAACTATGTTGCACCACGTAGACATTTACTGTGAAAAAAGGGTTGAACCCCCCGCCCCCCAGACCTTGCTACCCACCTACCTCTTTCTCGGCCCTAAAGCTGTTGAAATCATACATGAGGAACTCTACAAATGAAGACAAACTTGATGGGCTTCATGTACATACATCCAGAAGTGTCAGTTACGGACCCATGTGGAAAATGCCAGATTTGCGCTAAATCTGCACCAGTTCTGCCCTAGTTCTGAGCATATCTGGCCCAAATATGATCTTTCCACATGGGGAGGATGAAGTCCTCAATGAACTTTCTATGAAGCTAAGGAGAATTAATATAAGACTAAAGCGAATTAGTACAAAAGTGATTTTGTGAGTTAAGAATTGGTGCAAGTTGCTTTTATTTGAATTTTCAGATTTTAGCTCATAAAATAATAATATAAATCAAATTTCCAAAATACGATTTATTGAAACTTTCATGTTTGTATATTCTAGCAGTATGCATGTATAAAAATGTGTTAATAAAAACTTAATAGTCATAATGATTACAAAAATTTGACAATTTTAAAAAATAATTTTTTAATAATTTTGGACATTATTGTATTTCTTTTTATGCATTTGTATTTTGCAGCACTTAGATTTTCAATTTTTCCCGTGGGAAAAACCAATGGACCCCGCTTAGACGGTCAGTGAAACTACCCCCTCCCTCTCACAAAAACGAATCCTGGCTGCTCCAGTGGTTGGATCAGATAGGATTGTTTCTATACATTTATCAAAAGGGACATGTAAAATATTTTAGTGACATTTTATAGGAATTGATCAAGCGTGCGTGACAGCTTACATTACTTGACGTATGAATACATGAAAGTAGATCTAGTAAATTTTCTATCTGTCAGATAAGGTTATTCCTATGATACTTGAACTGTAGCTGTCAAAAGCCTGTAAATTAAAACAAATTATTGCGCGTGACACTGTATGTTTTTGTTTTTGACCGTTGTAACTGGGAAGCTCGCGGTATACAGGCCTTGGAATTCTCTCTTGACATAATGTCGGGCTACATCGATATACGAGTTGTTCATTTAATAACAGAGCTCAGCGTGCGACTATTTATACCAGGGGTTTCCAACTTGTAAGGGCTCGAGGGCCACAGTGGAAACCTTAGGCATGTTTGCGGGCCGCGCTTTAGTAATAGGCCAATTTTCGTATAATTCTGTAAATAGAACATAGTACCAGTATGAAATAATATGCATAGTTTAATTGAAACAAAGGTTTAATCATTTTAATTGCTTAAAACACTATTTTACAATTGCATAAAAGAGTGAAATTAAAAATAAACAAAAACTATTA
>CABFWO010002769.1:65815-109124 GCA_902155825.1 Timema genevievae | reverse complement strand
CGTCTGCATCCTTCCTTCCCCTTGTCCTATTCTCTTTCCGCCATCATTCCTGTACACACTCATTTTCTCTCCCCTACTTTCACTACACCACCCAAAAGTTTAATTTGAATTCACCTCTCTCACCCTTCTGAACGCACTTTCCGTGAAACTTGTCTCAACGTTTATAGTCTTCTCATATCCATCTTCATCCTGCAATTCTTTTACTCGCTCTTTAGATTAACTTTCGTTTATCTTGACCATCTAGAGCAGGTCATCTCGTCTGTTTTGTTTTGTGTTGTTTGGAGAAATATTGTCTGGTTGTTAACAGAGCTACAATGGTTGGTAAAACTACAGAGGTTATAAGGTGACTTGGTTTAACTACAGAGGTTATAAGGTGACTTGGTTTAACTACAGAGGTTATAAGGTGACTTGGTTTAACTACAGAGGTTATAAGGTGACTTGGTTTAACTACAGAGGTTATAAGGTGACTTGGTTTAACTACAGAGGTTATAAGGTGACTTGGTTTAACTACAGAGGTTATAAGGTGACTTGGTATAACTACAGAGGTTATAAAGTGGCTTGGTAAAACTACAGAGGTTATAAGGTGACTTGGTTTAACTACAGAGGTTATAAGGTGACTTGGTTTAACTACAGAAGTTATAAGGTGACTTGGTTTAACTAAATGCTAATATAAATACAGCTTATCGTGTTTTGATGGACGATGGTGAAAATGTTCTTTAGAAAACAAGCGGAATAGTAAAATGTCTGAACGCCACTTTCAAGGTGGGAAAACAGCTTTCTAAAAGGCGAGGTTTTCTTGAAAAGGGCCCCTGGAAAAGGGCGGGAAGTTTGTTAAAAACAATCCATCCTGGCAGAAATTAACTTGCGCTCCTCATCTACCGTAAAATATCATCTATTTCCAACTTTTGAATTTAATATTTTAAGATTTGCAAAAAAAGGAGCAGATATAAACTCGCGGGGAGTTTTAATGAAGCCTGAAACCTTATTCTCTACACACTAATTAGTGGTACCCTTGAACGGCTAATTTATTGATATGAGTTTCACAATTTATAGATAACTTATAAAACTAGCTACATGAGTGGGTGGAAAACTAAAACTTTTAATTTATAAATTTTATATCATGCTAAATATAATTATGCTTTTTATCGTGTTTATTTTATTTTACTGCTTACGAATATTTACGAATCAAATGAAATCTAGGTATTCATACCAAATATGAAAATATTTAGGTTTAATATTTAAATTGATAAGGTAAACTAATCCTAGAGTGTGGATGTTAGATATTAAAACATGTGGACTAGCTGTGCGTTAGCATGCTGAATCAGACTCTGATAGGTTGGGTTCGAGGCCAGGAATGATTGTAGTGAGAATATAATTTTCCTCAACACTTTATTTCGCCATTACTGGAAGCCAGCCTCCTCCACTTCCTCTACCTTGTCCAGGCAGAGGATTGTGAGAACTCACCCTCATTCTAGCCCGTTCGATTGAGGAGTTAAAGAGCCCATCTCACAACTGATTAACCGGAGATCTATATATAAGTCACGGTTTAGCCAGAAATCGAACCGAAGTGACATTTGCTGACCTCTTCATTTGACAACAGCTAGGCTTGGATAATTTTACTAATTTTTTTTTTTTCGTTTTAATATATCCTATTTTTTAAATGTATTTAATTTTTAAAAGATACTTACTAAAGGCTGTTCCATTATTTTCTAAAGTATAATAAAGAACAAAGCACCAGGATACGATATCAGGTTTGAGCTGTATTTACCTGCTGTCAAACAAGCAAACACTGTAACATTAACACATAATAAATGTTAAGAAAATAATAAAACATAAACGTATTAATACAATTATTATTATTATTAAATTATGCATGAGTTATTAAAACTGAATATATCCACACAAGACTCATAAACACTTAACTCTAAAACCGACACAACACTCGGTGTCCCGGACGTTAAATTATCACTATTTTATCAATCAACCGATACATTTAATAAAAAATAGTAAAATTTGTGAAACAAAATAATAGACAAAAAAATCACCCTATCAAAGAACATTAATTAATTAATATACACTGTTACTGAAACAGTGATAAATATCTGTCCACCTAATAACATAACAATCAATTTCATATTTTCAGATCCAAATAAAAAAATCTATTTATTTCTATATAGCTTGAAAATTATTAGTTTTAGAAATATGAATTACATTTTTTTTTACTTATAATAATCTTACAACCTTAAAGTGATTTGTTATTTTGTATCGCAAATAGTTGCGGAGATGTGATCAAAATGGGATATTTCCGCTGATGTAAATTAGCCTCAAATTCATTTTTACAGGAAAATAAGAGTAGCCATTTTGTTTGTAACGTTAAACAGTGCCTAGAAACGAATTCAATTAAAAACTTTAAAGCGGGTTTACTGAAAAAAAAAATTCTCCCTTTGTCCCTCAGTAAACTACCCTTAATTCTAAGGCTAGATATCTTTTCCAACAACTCCTTGGGGGGGGGGGACCTTATTAAATCCCTATATATCAATATTTAGCCCAATCGGTAAACTGGTTTCGGCTCTAGGCCAAGATACAAACACAAATAAAAACAGACGGGATCGCAAAAAAAAAAAAACCCTTATAGGTTTCACTGGGTCATTAAACGTTGACCTTAATCAAAATCTAGAGTTACATTTTTTTATGGTCACAACACTTCTTCTTTGAGGGATGAGAATAAAGTAAAAATGTATTTTAGTGCAGGGATATATCACTCCACCCAGATACTCCAATTGCATGATCTTGGCAGGAAATGATATATCGAGCAGTTTGAACTGTTTTATAGTGATAATTATTATTGTGACAAGTGGATGAACTGTCATGTGACTGAACTTACTCAAGGATCCAGAGTCTGAGCATGAACGTGTGTTATTTCGTTTTCCGCCTTTTACACAAAATAAATCTTGTGTGTTTCCTGTTTCTTCACATTTATCGTCTTGTTTTTCAATGTTATACACTCTACCACAACTAGAGGTGAGCTACGCAGGTTTTACAACTGACTCTAAACAAGGAGGCTGGGTTTAAATCCTCAATTGAAGAACAAAGGGTGATACTTCAATTAGAAGTGTTACATATTTTACTGATAAATTCTGTATTCGGTTCAAATTCACCCTCATCACCTTGTGTTGTAGTATTTGTTAGTGTGATTCGATAATAATAGTAATATTTAGCACCGCGTCTTACTACCCGTTCGGGTTATACGCTTAAGTACTAATTAGGCTAATGGATTAGGAATTGGGAGGATTGAATTTAGAGGAAGTGAAATCGCATTTGCGTGGGGGGAGAGTGGAAAACCATTTAGGAAAAACCACCCCCAGAGTTCACCCGACCGAGATTCGAACCTCGATCTCCTCGTCCTCGGCAGTCAAGCTCAACACGACTAGCGCGTTAGCCAACTACGCCACCGAGGCGGCTGATTTGATTATAGATGACTGAGTATCATTAATATAATCTGTAAGCAAGACTTATTACTATCATTAATAATTGAAAACTCCTCTAAATATTATTACCATTTTAAACAAAATTAATTGTGTATAGCACTGTATGTGGTAAGCGTCACCTTAAGAGTGTGGGCCCTGTGTGCTGGCGTGTAGCGCAGTTTATTTACTGGAAAGAATGCCCCATTATGCGCCGCTACCTGCTTTATTAAATTTCAAAGTTTCCCGAGCCAAAGTTCTTCCTCTCGCAAAGTAAGTTACTTTTTTAAGTTGCGCCCGACAGGTGACGGAAACTATGTTACCGGCTATTTTATTGTCCTCACTTGAAAGTTCACTTACTAATGGAAGCCGGGGAAATTAATTATCTGACTCTATATATCCTTCCTCTTAGTGAATTTATTTCGAGGGCAAGGTCATGCGATACGGAGGAGAAAGTGAGCCTAACGCCGGTAACAGGAATGAAATGATTTAATTAAAGCTATGCTCAATAAACATGTCGCTTTTGCTTAGTAGAGTCTCATTTACAAATCAGACACATGTATGGACTCTTTGTTTTTCAGATACTTTACCCTGTTCTCATTTTAGTAGGCTAGGATTATTTCGGGCCCCCTCCAATATAATAAACACATGTATAAAAATATTATTTTATTTATTATAAAAATGACACATTCACTTACACCCATAATGGGTAGTTACTACTCAATAGGTAGCATACATAATACTCGTAGATAAATAGTTCGGTGCACCGCAAAGACTTTCTCCCGCTTTTATCTTAAAATATACATTTAGTAAAAACTCGTAAGATTTGTAAAACAAAATAATATACACTGTTACTTACTCTATGTAATTAGGAGCTAGGAACAATGTTACAGAAAAATTGAGAAAAGAGAAATATCTTTGTCCACCAAAGAACATAAGAATCAAATTCATTTTCAAAGAGCTGAATCAAAAAATATATATATTTGCTTATAGTTCACAAATTATTGGTTTTATAAAAATATATTTCAAATAAAAGATTTGTATCTTTAATATTACTACAATTTTACAATGATAAGATATTTCAAAGCTCAAATAGTTGCGGGAAAATGATAAAAATTGGAAAATTTGCTCATGTAATTTACCCTAACATATATTTTTGGGAGAAAATAAAAATTGACACCTTGTTTATAATGTTAAACAGTGTCTAGATGTAAAATTTAATCAAAATTATTAGAGAAAATTTTGAGGAAATTGATTTTTTTGACCTTGGCTAAATAACCTTTAAATATATGATTGTATATCTAAATCCAAAAATCCCTTGTGGGTACCTAATGAAAACCCCAGATACCAAGTCTTATCCCAATAAGTAAAACAGTTTAGGCTCTAGCCCGAGGTACAGACAGACAGACGGACGGCAATGCGAAAACTACATTTTTTGGTTTCAGGGGGTTATGAAACGTCGACATATATCGAAATCTCAAGCACGATTTGTTTTTACGATCACAATACTTTCTCTCCGAGGAGTAGCGAGAAAATAAAAATATCCATCGTAGCACTGGTCATTATATTCTTGACTTTTTGAAATATTATTGGCCAATTTATAAATAATGCTACAAAATGTCGGGCTCCTTACATCTGTGCCTGAAGAGCTTGTGGCCAGGCCAGGAGAGTGAATCATCTTTTAGTTTGATTAGGTTAAGCAAACGACAGTACATGCTGAGACAATATCCAGCTCCTCAGGGAATACAGGTTCATGTTAACGTTGTTCATGAAAACTTTGGCTCGAGTGACTTTATTAAAATATGTAAAATTCTGGTAGCGCACAGTGGTTGACTTTACCAAAATGTCTTTGGCTTTTTTCCCCCTTTGAAATCGTGCTAGTTTAAGGAATGAATAAAGCATGAAAGGGGGATTGTATTACATGTATATTTTATGGATTTACTTTAAATGTACGAATGATATGGATTATTTAGATTTTACTTTATTTTGTTTGTTTAGTGTTTGTTACATTATATACGCATACAAGGGTGTGTATCTTTATTTTTAAATATTAAATTGACATTTATTTAAAAATTAATAAGTTGTTTCTGCAACAATGTATATTATTTTATTTCACATATCTAAGTAGTTTTAAGTAGATACGTTAATTTTTAATAGGTAAAGGAGCGATAAAACATGTGAAGTGTACCGTATCAATGTATTTTTAAATAATACTCGCCTTAAATTTGTTTTACTTGTTTTAATATTTTGAGACACCAAATATAGACTCGTTAAATAATAATTTATCAAATTACTTGATATCTAAACAGCCATTTCGAATAACGATGTTAAATTACTGTAACTATATCATATAAGTCTATTTCCTTAACCGGTAATTAGAGAAAGCCCTTAAATAACTTAAGGCTGCTTTATATTGATTTCCAACCCCCTCCCCCCTTCGTAAGGGATCGTAATATTTTACAGCATGACTTCCCTTTCCTATACTATGTGTTTTTGTAAGATTTGTTAAATTAGATAATTTTAATCCTTTAATTACTTTAAGACAAAAGGATTTGTAATAAGGCAAGTGATATTAAATTTTAAGATACTTAAATTGCAGTAAAATTATGTGTGACACATCATAAACAAATGAAATATAAATGAAATTTTATAAACAATATATTTATTTTATGACAATTTTTTTTAAAATTTTTGAATCACTATAAACATTGACTAAAAAAAACTTTACGTAACATGGATTCTCTTCTCCCCCTCTAAGTAAACGTAAGAAAATACTGACCCCTTTTCCCAAAAATCCTCACGTAATTTAAGGACAGGCCCTTAAGGATTTTGAATCCCAAATAATATCGTTAGATACATTCACAGAATCATATTCACGGGTACTAGAATAAATCTATCGATGAAATAATGTAGCTACCCATCATTGTTTAAAACAACCCCAACTATGAAGCAAGGATGTTGAAGAGTAACAGTTGAAATTAAACGAGAAGTCAATATGAAAATAGTCCTACGGAACATTCTAAGGCCTACTCTACACTAGCGGTTAAAACGCTAGCAACAGCGCCTTTGAATGAAAACCTTGTTATCAAGTTAGAAGATAAGTTTCCGTCTAAACCAGCATTTTGACCGCTACCTCTGGAGGCGTTAAAACCGCCTAGCGGTAGAAACACGAATCAAACTACACAAGACGTTAACAGACAGTTGTTCTTCAATGTCACAACAAGTCTTTCAGCTGGAATAATAAATACTCTTCCTCAAGATGGTATCACGTTTTGCAATATTTTCATTCACTAAACCAAGAAGTTCATCAAATGAAACAACAGACATTCTATAGTACAAAAAGAACTTCTCTGGGTATATTCTGTGATTCACAAACATAATATGAAACTGTTCTGTCGAGAGACGGTTCGATAATGTGGGGTGAGTCCATCAACAAAATAAGTCCCACAATACAGCCAGCCTGTACAATGTCCATTTTAAAACCATTCTGCACAAGTGGAAGCAACAACCGCGGCATTTAAACCGCTAGTGTGGAATCAGTAGCGTTTAATAGTGTTTTGACAGTCAGGTATAGATTCAAGAGTTTGGGGGCGTAAGCTACAGGCAAAACCGCCGCGTTTTAGCCGCTAGTGTAGAATCGACCTAATACACAATTGTTTCAACATTTTGTCTGTGCCATTTTACTTTCACTGCACACACATTCACATATACTCATACACAATCACAAACAAACGAGTCAAATATTATTTTTTTCAACACATCGTCTTACTATCCATTTGGATCATACATCTATTTATTAAATACTCTAATGGGATAAGGATGACGAGGGATGAATGTAAAGAAATTGTACCCGAATCTACATGGAAGGAGAGTGGAAACATTTTAGGGAAATCCCCCCCCCTCAGTACATCCGACCGGGATCGAACCCCGATCTCCTCGTCATCTGCGTTCTAGTCTATGTTAAGAGTGACGCGTTAGACCGTGCGGTTACCGAAGCGGTTGAGTCTAAATTAAAGTGTTGTAATGTTCCACCGATTAAACCTATTGTTTGAGTGACCTGCTTCTTAATAGCCGTCAGGAGTATCCACATTCTCACTCTAATAGTTGTGAGGAGGACGGTAGAAATGAGATGTAAGTGTACCAGAATTTACGTGGAAGGAGATTTAAAAAAAATTAATAAAAAAAACACTCATTTCATCCATCCAGGATTAGAACCCCGTCCTCATGTGGACCACTGCCTCGTAGTTTCTCTCTCTCTAATGTGCAAACCCTTTACAGTCCTCAAGTTAGTTTAGAAGCTGTGTGTACAGAATGGCTCATTATATCCCACTTTGAAGGGCTCTCTAGTCAGTTGTACAAAGTTGTATTCACCGCCAGCGAGCGGAGTAGGCAGAGCCTTGCCATATAGGCAACCTAACAAAGCGCTTCTGTATGGCCGGTCAACTAACTACGAGGTCGTAGGGGATAACGAGTTATTAGAGAAAGTTTTACAGATGAAACCTCGTCTAGTTGAATCTATAACCAGAGAGTAACGATGTATGTATTCAGGGCTGTACAATGTTCTGTGAGGGATGGGGGCAGCCAGGTCTTGATGAAGCTACAACCAGAGAGTAACGATGTATGTATTCAGGGCTGTACAATGTTCTGTTAGAGATGGGGGCAGCGATTTCTTGCTTATAAGATACCTTAGAAGCTAGCTTATTGGTTATTCAATGGTCTCTAGTTTATATCCCTATTTATGTTTTCAACCTTTGAGGACTGTCTCTAATACGCTGGTGATATTCTATAATAAAGTTTCTTAATATGAAAAATACACCAAATAAATCATGTCTACAATTTTTTATGTTTTATTCAATTAAAATAAAGTAATGTTCCTAAAATCATACACTAAAAAGAAGATATACATGTAGAGTGATATTTTTAATTAAAATATGTTTTTAAATAACACATTTCAAAACAACTTCTTACTTTATCAATTAGTTATGTAAACATTATTTTTTTAGAAAGTGTACCCACATTTGCGCATATAAGAGATGGGAAAAATCATAGCGATAAATAATATATAAAAATTAACTCAAAAAAATCCACCATACCTAGATTACAACTTGGACCTTCACGTCATGAAGATCCATTCTATTGAGAACTCAATAATGTTTCTCCAGCTCTATAATCAGTAATCAATACTGTTGAATAGATATAACACAATTTAACTAAATCTTAAAACTTTACGAAGTATCTTAGTATGTTTAATATGTTATTGGCTAATTATTAGATTCAGAATCGTACACTATCATTGGGCGTTCTATTCAAATAGAGTTATGTTTAGGCAGTGTTTGAAATAAAGTTTTATTACTATGCTATTTTTTTCCCCCTAATGCTAGATTATAGACGTACCTGGCTTAGTATATAATAGGTCCTACCTACCTTACTTTAGCTATGACATACGTACTGCATGGAAGAAGTTGCGTAGTGTATTGGAGTGCTGGTAGGACGAACAAAATATGGTTTCTCAAGTAAAAATAGTAGATTTTATCAATGAAATACACTAGTCAAAGATTAATCAGTCTGAGATGCTTCTGTACAATGTTTCAAGGAACCGCTGTTCGATTCAACTGTTCATCAACCATCACTAACCGAGAAACTGGATGTAATGTATTTTCTAGTATTCCGCTAGTTTACAAGTCATGGAATTATGTAATCAGTGCGGTCAGAAAACAAATCTTGGTTTATATGGAAAGTACTCCCCAATGAGTACCAACCATATCTATTGAAACGACAGCCAGTGTACCCGGATACATCTATAATTGAGCTCCATTGCCAAGAGTTAATTGTTAAAACAAGTTCCAGAGTAAATATTCCAGGTGTTATCTTTTATTTACCGAGTTAATCAAGCTCACGTACAAACATGGGTGCCAACCACAACGGCGCCCTCATACCAACCCATTTGCAATGTAAATGTCGGGGGTAGGGGGTAGTAAGAGTGATCTATACTCGGGGTACATACATATTTCGATCATTTCTGCTGCTAAGCTCTCGCTCTGATTATGAATGCAGATGTAGTGAAATCTATGGCACAGCGCGCAGAGCATACACTAATAAAGTACAAAACATAAGGGAGGAGGGAACTCATTTACTTTGATTTATAGCCACAAAAATAATTATAAATCATAGCATTGGTTATATTTTAAATACATCGTGGATAACAATATCGTGAACATTTAAAAGAAAAATTATATATTAGTTACTGACTCTAGAACCTTTAAGAATTTTTTTTTATCCTTCTGGTTGTGTCTTTGCGCGTAAAGAACATTTCATCTACTACTTAAAAACTTGTATGTATTCTTGTCGTCACTAAAAAGTTGCCGTGGGAAAATCAAATTGTATTCATACAGGCTCAGAAAATAATAATAATTATTATTATTATTACATCCATCAATGTTGTCCCCAAACTTTTGGAAATGGGGGCCAAATTTGACTTTTATTTTGGTCTCATGGGCCAAATATATAAAAGCAATAAAATAATATAGATTCAAGTTTGTTTTTTATTGTATGCTTTGCTTTGAGAGGGTTAGTAAGCTACGGTTTCTTTGAATAATTTATAAAATCTTACTTTTGTATTTGTATATATATATATCAACCTACGACACTTTATCTCAGTCGGTAGCGTATCTGCCTACTGAGATAATGGTCCCGGGTTCAATTCTTGGCATGGCTGAACAAATTATAATTGATGAAATGTGGGTTTACCCTTTCACATTGATAAATTAATGGCCGGGGACAGGATGTTGTGCCTGTATTAGTCTTAAGTTAGACTATAAAGAATATGAAGCTACGACAGGCCTAGAAAGCTGGTAGTGGAGAATATATAGCTTGAATAAAAAATTGACCCAGGTCACAGGTCGGAAACAGTAATGGATGTAAAGTTATATATATGCATTATATACCTTTATATATAATTAATATATAAATATATACATAATAAAGTATATATAAATGTATACATACATATAAATAATGTATTATGTGCCTGTGTGTATATTTAATTCCAAATGTTTCAGGTCAGTTCCAAAGTTATCCTCCCATATCCCTCTAAATCTTCCCACTGGTCTCTTCCCATTGGGTTAGCCAGTCAGTCGGTTATAGAACCTCCCATTCACACTATCCACCGTAATATACGAGACTTTATTATCCTAACAATATCTTGTGATGATTACACAGTATGAAACTCATCATTATGTAACCTCCTAAACTCCCCAGTAACCTCATCGCTTTTTGGACCAAATTTCTTCCTAAGCACCTTGTTTTCGAACACCCAAATTTTATTTTCGTCATGTAAGGTAAGAGAACACGTTTCACACCCAAAGAGAACAACCGGTAGAATTATGGTTTGGTGTAGTTTGAGTCTTACATTCCTGGACAACGGGCGGGATGTTAACAATTTACTGACCGAGTAATAGCATGCATTTCCCGACTGTATTATTTTCCTAGTTTCCAATCTAATATCGTCATTGCTAGTTAAAACTATTCCTAAATATTTGAATTCATTAACCTTGTCAAATGATATGTTGCTCAAAGTAATCTCTAAATTATCGTCCCCAATCTGTGTTCTCTGTGTTATAAAACTGATAGAACACTTGAGCTTTAATTTCTAAACCTATTTCCTTACGAGCCTCTAATAGAATGTCTACATTTCTTGCAACAGCTTCGTTACTCTTACCTAACAAACTTAAATCATCTACATATTCTAATAGTTGCATTGCACCGTTTAATGACAACCCTTCCCTACTCTCTTGCATTACCCTGATAGCGTACTCTAAGGCCAGATTGAAAAGTAACGGGGAAAGTGCATCTCCTTGTTTCCTAGATTAGATCAACTTGTTCAGCTTCAAACATGAAGTGTGTCTTAATATTGAGAATATTTGACCAAATGTAATCACTAAGCTTCGAGCTAGCTCCACACTAAGTTTAAATAAGAGTTTTTTCAACAAGTTTTGATATTGATGCTATTTACTAAATATTTGTACTTTCCTATTTCACTTTATTTTTTTTGAGATTCCACTTTGGTACTTAAATATACATAAATTAAAAATATATGTTGCACCACCCGGGATTAAACCAAGTTTTCCTAATATGAGGGCCACTCCCTTAAATCACTTGACCATGGTACAAACATAAATAGAACAATTCTTTAAACGTGACGTCATACCTGTTGATTTAGTTGTGCGGCCCCTTCTACAGAATGGATACCAAGAGTAACTAGGAACAAATGAAAGAACAAATGGGACAAATGGGACAAAGTGACAAAGTGACAAAATCAATTATTCAAAGTGGTAACATTTCGAGTTGACTCGTAACAAGCTTTGTGAGAAAATTAATGGCCACCGAAACACACAGCCCATTAATACATTTAATAATGCACGCCGGTATGAAAGGCAGAGCTTGTTTGGTGTGTTGGTAGCATTGAGTATCTACTTCACGAGCCATTGGTCTGTCAAACTGAGGGATGACTCTAGATCACAGATCTGGGCTCTAGTTTCAAACATCTGGACAGAAATATCAGTGTTGTGTACAGTGGACAGGACGTTAATTTAAATGCGCCTGATCTACATGAATAGCCGCTCGACGCTTGCATTCATCGTAAGTGGGATGAATTTACCTAAATCCAGAGGGCATGAATGTGGAAGGTAAGAGAGGGTAAATACATCAAACCAAGTTTGAATAGAGGATAGAAAACTGAGTTGTGGATAAACTACTATTATTTATGCTTTTTAGTGAGGAATTCTCCATCTAGATATCATGTTCTGAGAATTGAAAAATCAAACATGGACACGGGAATCGAACCCGGAAACTTCGGCTTAGTACACCAATGCTCTAACCACTGAGCTATCCAGGAATCTTTTCGTGCCCCTTAGGGGGCGGCCAGATTGGGCGTGCGAGCTAGCGACTAAAATATCAAATAGAACACATTGTTTGTAATGAAAGGTGGCCAGACTGGAGCAAGCGAGCGAGCGAGTGAGCGACTGAGCGCGCACGCTTGAAAGATAGAACTGGTTCTATTTTTCAAGCGCGAGCGCTCGAGCTGGTACAGTCTAGTTTACAGGCGCTAGGCAATATTATTGTATGTTGGTTCAATGAGTGCTAGGAAAACTTCTCATTTTGACATTTTTATTACTATCGATAGGTTTAGCACACTTGCTATTAACGGCCTAATTTAATTGATAAGATCATAAATCATACCTATATATATATATATATGTAAAACTGATATGTTAAAATACTTCATTATTATCAAGGTAGGCCTTTACAAATAAGAATCGCCATTAGCGTGGAGAGAGGAGGAGAAAACCACAACAATAAATCACTTGTTAAAACCACCCTCTATTCACTGAGCCTAGATTCGTAGCCTCCTCGTCAACAACTATCGAGAGCTATCTGCTAATCACGCACTCGCACGCTTGCCAGTCTGGCCGAACCCTTATACAAGAGTGACGCATTACATCATGGGGGGATCCCCTGTTACATTTAAAATATACAAAAGTCAACCCATAACAAAGCTCGTCTTGCAGGCTCCAGGTAAATATATATTCTTGCGCCGATGATCCCTGGCACAAGCCTGGATATTATACAGTTAAATCGTCAATGTAAAGCTAGCTATAAACTAGGATGAGATTTTTAAAAGAGCATTGAAATTTAATGTTTTACTAAATAAATTCATAAAGACAAACTGTTTTGTAAAAACATAGGCTTACATTTATCCCGATAAAATAATATTCCTGTTAAGCTACTAATATATATTGTGCAATAGTTGCCTTTATGTACCACGTTTGTATTATACCTAGTTTGTGATTTTATGGAAGGGCAATAAAATAAATTTGATTAACTTGAAGGGCAACTCGACCTTAGTCATAATTCAAAGAGCATTTATTTAAGACTCTTAGGGTACGCTAAACTATAAGTAGCGTAAAAAAATAATAATTAAAAGTGCTGAGGCGTTGTGAGAAAAGCTAAATTAAAATATGATCTTGTATTTAAATAGCGCCATTAGAGAAAGAGAGACTTTAAACCAAGTAAGAGACAAGAAGAGGTCCTTTGTTGCGGCGTTGCCATTCCACGCAATAATCACAAGTCTTGCTTGTCAACAAACACTACCACACAATGAAAGGAGAGAGAGAGCAAACAAAGAATGAGCGAACAATTGAACAACCTCAACACTGGATTGTTGCTGCTGCGGCCAGACTTGCGCCTGAATGGTAGTCAACCTGCTGGGTGCTGTCTGTCAGGGTTGCAATTATTATGGACCATGATCAGGGTCAGTATGGGGGGGAGGGGGTTGGTCACAATAGGGCTGTTTCGAGACAATAGGAATAAAGACAGTCATGTTGACACGACCCATATAATGATAATATAGAACACTCCGATTTCTTAGTGAGATAACAGAAGTGTATTGTTAGCCTGTACCGTGCTATACATATCCACCTTAGCTCAGGGAACTGTAATACCTAGTTCTAGTACAAACTACACTTCCACTTTAGCTCAGGTAGCTGTAATACTTAGTTCTAGTACGAGCTACACTTCCACTTTAGCTCAGGTAGCTGTAATACTTAGTTCTAGTACAAACTACACTTACACTTTAGCTCAGGGAACTGTAATACCTAGTTCTAGTACGAGCTACACTTCCACTTTAGCTCAGGTAGCTGTAATACTTTGTTCTAGTACGAGCTACACTTCCACCTTAGCTCAGGGAAGTGTAATACCTAGTTCTAGTACGAGCTACACTTCCACCTTATCTCAGGAAACTGTAATACCTAGTTCTAGTACGAGCTACATTTCCACCTTAGCTCAGGTAACTGTAATACCTAGTTCTAGTACGAGCTACACTTCCATCTTAGCTCAGGAAACTGTATTAACTAGTTCTAGTATGAGCTACACTTCCACCCTAGCTCAGGGAACTGTAATGCCTAGTTCTAGTACGAGCTACACTTCCATATTAGCTCAGGGAACTGTAATACCTAGTTCTAGTACGAACTACACTTCTTCCCCGCCATTACCAAGGAATGTACTAGAAGTAATTAATATACATGTAAGCACGATAAAAGATCTTGGAAATCCATCTAACTAAGAATCAACTGACCTTTTGTATTTTTTTCAAAATTCATGGTATCAAAGGAAGTAGGGATAAAGACTCTTAAAAAGGAAAAGGAAAAAATAATGATATATTTTTAATAATGTAGACAAAGCAGTCCAATAAATCGAAAAGAAATTAATCTTTGTTACAATACACAGAAACAAATTTCCTTTGTTTAAAACACACAAACCTTCTAAAACTAAACATCTATGAAATATCATGAATGATGTTAAGTTATTTGAAGGGCTTTATATTGGCTGCCAACATAGATATAGTGATCTTTAGTCATGGGGGTGTCAGCCAAGCCTCTATTTATTATTAGAGAGTTGATATGTTACACATGGTACAAAATTAGATCTTGCTTGCAGGAACTATGCGAACCTTCTAGAGCATCTCCTAATATTGGTGCAATAATTTATGACGGACCAGTATTGGTACAAACTATCCAATCTTGCAATGCAAAAAACCTTTAAAATGGGGTGCTAGTGAACGCGAGTTTAGTGCATTAATTTTGCAGTTTTTATAGTATAAACATTGGTTGGCCAAAATAAATCAAATATTTCTTCTATTGAAACATAGAGTTTAGTTTTCCGCACATGCTAATCTCAACAGTTCTTGAATATCTGTCAAAGGTGTCCTGGAATTTAATGAAAACTTTTTCTCTGTATTTAAAAACTTTGTCACCAAATGCCGCTATGCTCACCACAGATATTCAACCAACGTTGAGATTAGCATATGCAGAAAACTAAACTCTATGTTTGTATAGAAAAAATATTTGATTTATTTTGGCCAACAAATGTTTATACTATAAAAACTGCAAAATTAATGCACTAAACTTGCGTTCACTAGCACCCCACCTTAAGGAGTTTGCTGCAAAAGTAATGTTGCAATATATTCAAACGTATATTCTTGACTTAAGGGTTTGGATGTTGTGTTGAATGTATATGTACCAAATAATCTTGAAGGTAGAGAGGACTGTTGCAACATCATGTTTGGTCAATCATCTATCACTGTAAAAACATTGATTCACTTCTTTACATGCATACTGGGTCAATCTTGCAGTTTATTGATCAAACACACACATGACTGTACGATTATTTCCCAGATATGTGGATAGCAGACGTAGTGTACATGAATTGACTGTCTGCAACTCAAGTCCTCTTTAGCTGAGGATCAGGTTTATTGCACACAACCTATAACACCTTAAAGGACATTAACCAACGTGCTAACCAATATTCATGTTAACATATTGCGATAGTGAACGTGCTAGTTAGAGGAGGGTATTGGAAATACAGGAGTCCATGTGATAAAGTTTGATCCACAAAACATCAACATTTATCATTTAGAGTTTATTTTGTTAAAATAATTTCACAATTTATTTTCTTCTGAAAATTGAAAAATGACACCTGGATACGGGAATCGAACCCGGGATCCTTGGCTTAGTACGCCAATGCTCTAACCACTGAGCTATCCAGGGTCATTCTTCACTCATATTGTAAAGCCTTAAAATATGAGTGAAGAATGACACTCGCCATGGGGCGATTCCTGGATAGCTCAGTGGTTAGAGCATTGGTGTACTAAGCCTAAGGTCCCGGCTTCGATTCCCGTGTCCAGGTGTCATTTTTCAATTTTCAGAATATGATTATCTAGATGGAGAATTCCTTACTAAAAAGCATAAATAATAGCTTTGGCTATTTGATTCTTAATTTATTTTCTGTTAAATAATTTGTTTGTACAAGCACACGTGTGTTCAACGGCCTATAATAGTTGACCATAATTTATGTTATTGTAGGTCACATGGTTGGGGGTGGTATTTTCCGACTATAACTCTACATCGTGCTAAATAATCTACTTTTGATGAGGTGCATATATGGTGTGTCACAATAATCTCTCACATTATTCAAAGATTTATAATTATTCTGTTGTTTAGTTTTGGTTGTAAAATAACTTCCTTATGACTATAAACGATTATATTTACATCTGTGGTAAGTTGAACCAGGTTTACACCTGTTTATCACCGATATTTTGTTTTGATATTATTTCCTGTAGATCTTTTTATGGTTGACTGACTTTTGTATATCAATAATTTCCGGGTGTAAGCTAGTATGGGATTGAGGGGGGGGGGGGATCAAGCACCCACTTCTGTTGTAATGTAAGGCGAAGAATAACATAATACCACGTGGAGTAAATATATATTTATATACCACTTAGAGGCACAGTGTTAAATACAATACTGATACTGTCGTATACTACTTAGAAGAATAGTGTGAAATACTTATTTTGTCGTATACAACTTAGAAGAATAGTGTGAAATACTTGTTTTGTCGTATGATACTTAGATGCGTGGTGTGAAATACTGATATAATTGTTTACCACTTGGTCCATAAGGTAGAAAGCAGATAAGGTACACCTCTTTGAAGATACGTTACGTGGATATTTGAATACTACTCACAAGCTCAATGTGGGGTGTTAATTCAAACACATTAACCTGGGTATTTTGTAAATGTATTTAATCCTAAGCCAGTGAGGAAGGAACGCGTCATAAAGTCTTGAGTTTTAAAACCACCGCTGACGGGAAAGTTGGTAAGCTACTCCTTAGAGCGTATCATGTGCCCTTGACAATGGCTGCGGTCACGAGGCACAAGCGGCGCGTGCTTCCTTTGTTTGTGTGTATTGGTCATGGACCATGGTGACCAAGGGCTCCAGGAGGGGGGGTAATTACATCACCGGGTCATACACCGGCTCGCGCACAAAGCGTGCCTACTGCACTTTACGACTGTCTCGGGGACAATGCTCTCCAAAGGGTCAGGGTGGTCCCTTACTCGTACATAGTGCGTGCCTGAAAACACCCACGAAGCTCGAATATATATACATTTAAAAAAATTCTAGTAATAGTCATACATGTGACACTCCCATAGAGCCAAGGGCGAATCCAGGGGCTGTTTCCAAGGGGGGTAGGAGGGTATGGGTGTTAATAATGTACCGTCAAGTATAACATCCCCATTTCATAATTTTAAATAGGCTACTCATTATTTTATGATAAAATTTATAGTTTACCAAAATTAATTTTAGTTAATTATTACATTAAAAAGGGGACTTGTAAGATAATATTATAATAATAATAATAATAATAATAATAATAATAATAATAATAATATTTAGCACCGCGTCTTACTACACGTTCGGATTATACGCTTAAGTACTAATTACGCTAATGGATTTGGAATTGGGAGGGTTGAATTTAGAGGAAGTGAGCCCGCATTTGCGTGGAGAGAGAGAGAGAGAGTGGAAAACCATTTAGGACCCCCCTCAGTTCACCCGACCGAGATTCGAACCTCGATCTCCCCGTCCTCGGTAGTCGAGCTCAACATGACTAGCGCGTTAGCAAACTACGCCACCGAGGCGGGTAATTTGTAAGAAAAAAAAATACGATTTTGGTTAGTAAATTGTGTAACTTTATTTTTAAGAAATAATAAAAGTAGTAAATAAAAACATAGGTCTAAAATGATTTAGTATTAGTAGAAAAAATTATGTGTTTTAATATAAATAATTGGTTATACTCAATTTTAGTTTTAAACAAAAAAAAAATCTAATATTCTACTACCAATATCTGTAAATAATTAATAACCTTGTTCTCTTCTACCAGAACATAATGAAGGAAATGGAGTAATGCATTACTTGAAAGCCTTTCTTCCGCCATTACCGTACGCAGCATTAAGAAGTCAGCCACCATTTACAACATTAAGGCATTGATTTTAATATTGTTGATTACTTTTGACGTGGAAGGAAAAAGGGGGATGCAGAGATTTCCCCTCAACCCGTTGGATACGCCACTGCATAGAGATGAAAAACATTTTGAAATCCGTAACTATCGTAGTCCATATTTTTGTATTATACCACTGATAATTTTTTAGTTTTTTAATATTGTATTTAATCTTGTTATTTTCCTCTATATTCTAAACACAGTTGACCGACCACCTTAGATCCAAATAGCTTCTGAGTGAGTCTAAATATTCGCAGTTTTTGACAATCTTAATCTTAATCTCGAAGCAATACCATGCCCCCATGCATCACGGGTTTCCATGGTATTGCTTCGAGACATGTTCCCACACCACCTAATTTCACTTCTAGGAGGTATCCTATGGCCAGCGTGGTCACCCAATCTTTCGGCGTGTGATTTGTGGGGTTATCTGAAGTCGAAAGTTTTCATTGATAAACCACGCTCTTTGGAAGAACTCAAGGTTGCTATCGAACGTGAAATTAGGGCAATACCGATAAACATGCTTCGTGATGTCATGACTTAACTTCAGAGCAAGACTTCAGCAATGTGTGAATTAAAATGGAGGACATTTGCTAGACGTTATTTTTCATACATAACTTGTGTTCTAAAAATGGTTTAATGGTGTAAATAACAATGGAAAAATATGCTGAATTTAATGATAAAATTGAACCAAAATTTTTCCGAAAATATAAAAGTTATTACAATTGCAAAACCACAATATATTTCTGCCACAACCTGAATATAGAAAATGTTCCATTCCCAGTGCTACAATAGGCTTGGCATCATAAAGTTGGTGGGATAAAACCAACCTACTGTGGTAATGAATAGGTGTAAGGGAGGATTTCCTCAGTTTAACTTTGGACACACACACACACACACACACACACACACAGCTACAGTGCAGCCAACGTTGGAACGTAGCTTTCTTCTCCTCTGGTCTGTGCAACTTGATTCTATACATACCATTGTTTCAGTCGCCGTAAAGTTTCATTTCTCTTCGTATGTTTCTTCTACTGCTTGTAATAAAAAAAACCTCTGAAAGAAACACATGAAGGTGTGTGCAAAGTTAAAGAAAAGACAAAACAAAGAAGACGTAGTGAGAAAAAAGGTTTTATCCAAACGGAAGGAAATAAAAGGAAGAACAGCGTGAAAGAATAAGGAAGAAGATTCCCAAATGAATAAAGTTTTTTTGTATTGTCACTTTGAGAATTTACAAACGACTTGTTAAGAACTAAATGGAACACACAAAGATATTAGAAGAAAAAAAAAAGGAAAGAAAAAGTCAAAGACAATATAAAATAAAAATAAGTAGAAATGATGTTTGTGAAAAACTATTTTTCTTGATTTCGTGTTTTTAAATTAGCCAAAATTTTATATTTATTTTTTTATCTCTTTTTAAATTGAATAATATGGGAATATAAATAAAGGGGAGATAGTTTTATAAAAACAGTTTTTAAAGATAAAAAATATATACTAAACATCTATTTTATTATTACCTGGTGATAAGCCGAGAAAACGATAAACGTTATCAGCAGTTTTTGAAGGAAGAACGAATGATTTCATTTATTTTCTCTATACTTTCACGGAATCACACTTCTTTGACACAGTTTTAAAGTTGTTTACGTTTTATGAAACTGTTTGTCCTACTCTATTTGTGTTCTCTCCCATGTTGATGACTGTCATATATCCTACAGCTATTCTATAAACTTTCTTCAGTCCTTCAAGGAGTGGCATCAGAATTAAAGTTAAACATTAAGTCCAGCGATTGATATTGAAAGAAATGTTTTTAACATTGTTTATTGTGCCAATAGGAACCTTTCATTGCTCTTTGACCAGATATTAAGTTCAAATGTGTGCAACATTTCTAAACATGTGTGGGTGGATAGCAGACTCAAAACTATACACTTCAACATGTGTGCTATTGTGATGGACTCCCTCTCAATAGAATGTAGTACTTTAGCACGCAACATTTTAAAGCTGACGCCACCCCGTTGGTAAATAATCAAATTCCACTACTTTATTTTTTTGGGATATTAATAAAAAAAATGCTAATACTTTCTATTCAATTCTTTATTTTATACAAATATCAATGTAACACTGGCAGCGTAATGATACGAATAAAATGACTGCGGATTATTGTGATGGTTGGTACTGCTTGTTTTCATACTTTCTTGAATATTGGGTTTGATGTTTGACGGAGCACACCGCAAATTGATCTCCACTCCAAGTCGACAGAACTGTTTAGCTTGTATTGGAGTCAGTGCTGAAGATTTGGTAAGTTTGCACGTGGCCGCACTGGTACAGTAGCCCCATGGCTTCTTTGGTGCTGAGTGACAGCTCACAGCTGAGAACTGACGGCTTTGAAAAGTTACCAGACCAAATTATGTATCCCTACGCCGAACCATATGATCTGCAAAAACATGTGTTTAGCAGCTGTCACTTCTGACAGTCAAAATTTAGGTATATACCTAACTGTTGACTGTCAGAAGTCAGTTGTGAACTGTCAGTCAGCACCAAAGAAGCCATGGGGCTACTGTAGCTTAGGGCAACGTTTTTCAAACTGTGTTCCGTGGACCTCTTGGGCTCCACTAATTTCATAATATTCTCTATTTTGTTTTTCACAATGTAAGATAGCATCAGTATTTAGGATTACCAATTTATTCAAATATGAAAAAGGAGATTTTCCAGAGGCTTAGTCAGAGTATGTGATGTTTTCGTGGTTTTTTTCTACTTGTAAAAGATAACTTTATCTGTTGAATGTTTAAAATATTGGCGTGAACATTAATAAGATCTTTCCAGGTTGTATGTTTTCTTGTGCAAGGGCTCCTTTGGTCCGAAAAGTTTGGGAACCTCTGGTCTAGGGGGAGGGTAGAAAGGAGAATTGGGGGAAGGGGGGCGAATCAGAGGTCTTGCGAGCTTGAAAATTGACACGTACATCCACACTTTTGGCTGGTCACCGGATGTATTACAAATGGTAGGCAATGTTGCCAATACCACAAGAAATAATTATCTAAATTATTTTGGAAAAATTGATTGAAATAAATAAAATCTTCAATTTTTAGATGCTTTTAAACGTTATTTCCGAATTCTTGAACGCTCCCCTTGGAAGTGCTTTATGCCCCCCCAGATTGGGGATCACTGATTTAGTGCAATATACTTGCTTTGCAGATATTTATTTCCTCATAAATCAATTAGACCCCAATTTTGACAAATTTTTAATTCTATTTAACAGATAGTGTATGTATTTAATTAAATAGTTATTTATGACTATATATTCTGAACGGGCATTGTTATTAATAATGTTTTTGACTAATTTTTTTATGGAGTCGACTTTGATACAGTGTTTATGAAAACCGTGTGAAATTTGTTGAAGGAATCAACATCTAGAAATATCTAAAGAGGTAAGAAATATTGATAAAGGATTTAAACTATAATAGTATCACAACTAAATAGCATGAGCCATATCTTTAATAAAAATCATCCATCCTAATACAATAATCAATTATCTCTCAATGCTCTTTCATTATACAATACCTCGCTTTATATATTTATTGTTATTGTATGTACGGTTTGTGCCTTGAAAACTTCACTTGGGATTTCACCCACATCAATGTACCTGTGAAATAAATGGCAGGCTAATTAATCTAGTCTATTACACCGATGGCGGAAAGGTTGGGACTTAAATCCTGATAGGATGTACAGAGGGTGGTTATTTTATAAATGACTTTCCGCTCTTCCTTAATATAAATTCGTACGGCTCGAACGGGCAGTAAAACATGACGATATTTTTTTTTACATACCTTATACTAGTTCATTGCCTCTTGTCATCAAATCTGCCGACAATTTTTCAATCACTTCTAATAGAAAGAGGCTAAACATTTGGACATATTCCCAAATCGTGTTACGATTCATTCTATTAAAATCTGAGCTAAATCTATAGCGCGGTGCAGCGTGCATCCATCGCAGGTCATATAAAGGCCTATCACCAAACTTGGATTTACACCTGGCCTTGATTTTCGACCTTACCTTATCAGTTCAACATCTATTTAAGTTTACATAATCAAAAAATAAAACTATTTAAAAAAAACAGTTTTACTAAACATACCTTATGTCGATAAAATATAAAGTGTGGCTTCTACTTCTCAACATATAAATAAAGTACACAAGAATCAGCTACAGGAGCCCGACGGGGATCTTCAGGAGGAACTAAGGAGGTGAGGCATTCTATGTTGCAGGAGTAAGCGTCCAACCTTAAATGTTATCATCATAAAGTAGATTTATAATAGCTTTTCATTCTTCTTAATGCAAATGTCTCGTATGATCAGGAAGTTAAATAATGGGTGGAAAAAATGTTTAAAATTCCACAGTAAAATTAATTCCATATGTATTATTATCATTATTATTATTATTATTATTATTATTATTATTATTATTATTATTATTATTATTATTATTAGCACCGCATCTTACTACCCGTTCGGGTTGTACGCACTTACGCTAATGTGTAATGGTAGGGTGATTGTGAGATGAAATGGAGGACCTACAGTTTAACGTGGGATCCGAACCACGGTGGAGGCCTGGCATTCCACACATTCACAAGTTGTGATTAATACACGTCTTGTCAGAGGTGAAGGAAGGGTTTGGGCAATCAGATAGATCTGTGCCGGGACCGAGGATTGAACCCCGGACCCCCAGCAGTTTGACATCTTACCCCCTAGACCGCCATGTCACCTAATTCCATATGTAAAATATTAACTTACATCAGACAATGATGATGATAGTAATAATAATATTAGTGGTCTTTATTTATTTATCAAAGTTCTCTTCCACCTAACCAGGGTCGAATATAGCGAATATATTGAATATATTGAAGAACAAACACATTTTAATAGAGGAAATCTCAAATAAGTATAAAACCATTCACATTCTCATTCATACACTCATTTAAAGCTCAAGTAATTTCAAGAAGTCAGTTTAGCTTATTAGACAAGATATATTGCGTGATTGAACGACATTTTGGATGTTAGGTGACGATTCGAGCTATCTAGTTTGTTCCAAGTCTTGCGATGCCGGGACAGTAAATGAACGAGCATATGTTTGAGATCTATGTACGGGAATAGAGATCTTTAGAGTGGAATCTGATCTAGTAGCTCGGCTGTGTTTATCTTTCAGAAATAGGAACCATGAGGAGAGGTATTGAGTGTTGAAAATATTTGGTGAAGCAATATTAATAAGTTTAGGATTCGCCTTTCACTTATTCTTGACCAACTCAAATTTTTTTTTAGCACCGCGTCTTACTACTCGTTCGGGTTATTCGCTTAAGTACTAATTACGCTTGTGGATTGGGAAGGTTGAATTTTAGAGGAAGTTAACCCGCATTTGCGTGGAGGAAGAGTGGAAAACCATTTAGGGAAAACCACCCCAGTTCACCCGACCGAGATTCGAACCTCGATCTCCCCGTCCTCGGCAGTCTAGTTCAAAATGACTAGCGCGTTAGCTAACTACGCCACCGAGGTGGGTTGATCCATTTATTAAAATACATCGATATCGGTAAGACCCTCCTCGGTGGCGTAGTTGGCTAACGCGCTAGTCGCGTTGAGCTCGACGGCCGAGGACGGGGAGATCGAGGTTCAAATCTCGGTCGGGTAAACTGGGGGAGGTTTTTCCTAAATGGTTTTCCAGTCTCCCTCCACGCAAATCCGGGTTCACTTCCTCTAAATTCAACCTTCCCAATTCCTAATCCATTAGAGTAATTAGTACTTAAGCGTATAACCCGAACGGGTAGTAAGACGCGTTGCTAAAATTAAATTAAAAATTAAATTAAAATATATCGGTAAGGGCTATTATTAATGACCCAGGTATCCGAGGAGTAATAAACCACAGCAGGTTGAATCATTCATTTCCTCTAGAGTAGGAAGATAATGATTGTTTATTTAAAAACCAACCCTTACTAATTATAACATAGCTGAACTGTATGAGCGATGAATTCCGTGACTCATTCCCCGGCGGAACAGACAACTAGTGTACGCCTGTTAAAAGTCTCACCTGGTTGGCCTAACAAGCTACCTGGATGGCGGAACGTGACGGAACTGACGTAATAAACTGCACCAATTACAGCGCCCTCAACTAATTAGTCTCGGGCGCCTGAGCAGAGCCACCGGGCCATCTCTTTCGGTCTTCACTTCTCTTTATTTCATACGTATCTCCTCTCTTTGACTAGTTAGATTTTTTTAATTGCTTTTTTTTCATCTACATTTCTTTTCAAACATCATTTAACTTTCTATTATATTGTTATATTTTTCCATTATCTCTTCTTTCGTTTTATTTCTCATATGTAGAAGCGTTATTTTTTTTTTCGAGGTATTTAAAGTTCACTTTTGGACAAAGAGATGCGTAAGTACACAGCTTTCAAATTAGCCTAGTCAAGCACTACAAACGCTTTTTACTTTCTCTAAACACCTCGGAGAGAAAGTATTGTGATTGTCAAAAAAGATCTAGCTGGAGAGCTTGATAAATTATCGAAGTTTAATGACCCTCCGAAGCCAAAAAATGTTATTTTCGCAATGCTGTTTGTATGTCTGTCAGACTGTCTATCTGTACCTCAGGTAAGAGCCGAAACTATTTTACCGATTGGGCTAAAATTTGTTATCTGGGGTTTTCCTAAGGTCCCCCCGAGGGGTTTTTAGAATTAAATATCTAACCTTAAATTTAAAAGTAATTTACCCAAGGGCAAAAAGAGAAAAACAAAATTCTCGAAATTTGCTAAAATGATTTAGATTAAATTCTATATCAAGACACTGTTTATCACTATAAATAAGATGGCAACCCTCATTTTCTTATGAAAATGAATTTCAAGGTATTTTACGTAAGGGAGCATATTAGCGTGGTTAGTAATATTTTTATAATCCGGACGGGTACTAAAACGTGGTGCTAAAAAATATCAGTAAAAATATGTTTGCTCGCAGTTATTTTTTTAGTCAGCAAAGCCTCTTTGCTCAATATGGTTTGAAATTACATTCAATAAACAAATTCATGATACGATTTTTAGACTGATAAGAACTTAAGGGAGCCTAAAGAATAAACTGATATCTAAGTATATATCATTATCATTTTTAAAACATACTGTATAGTGCTGTATTGGCCAGAAAGAGTTAAAGTAATATTTTATTTTTAAAAAACTATAGTAATTTTGACTTTATATCCATTACAGGGTTCATTTAAAGTTTTGATTGTATTGATCGACACTTTGTTGTGAAGACTCTTTTGAGGTTCCAGTCCCCAGGTTTATACACATGTTCCATTAGAATGTCCGCCACCATGACCCTGATTGGATTGGTAAAAGGACGGGGGTTTGGGTCCTCGGGGCTCGTTGTCATTTAATGGAGCAGACACGAGCCAGGAGCACAGTCGGGGCACTTTGGAAAACAATAAGGATAACTACGTCCTGGCCTTCCGGACAGCTTGATAAGGACATGTGGGGAGACATTCACTTGGAGTGTCTGTAATGATCTCTCAGACACTGGTAGTGTGATCATTGATAAAGAAACATTGCAAACAACTATCTTGTTTCTCTGTCGGTCTGAGAATGTTCCCATTTCCCGTATTTTGATGACATGTCATTTCTTTTTGTTCGTTAAATACAATGCTCGTACACATATATACAAAAGGAGCATTATGAGAAGATTTATATCTATATTTATAAATTTTTGTCATTTTAAACATTTAAGGGTTTTTTGAGTCATTTTTGGGCATTTTTGAATCATTTTGTAAATGCATAAATCCTCAAACTTTTTTCTTTCAACAAAGGCTTATCCGGAATGAGAAGATAATATAGACAATGGTATTTGTATCCTCTCGAGTTTATGTTTGGAAAATACACATTCCTGGTGAGACATTGCAACTGGGCTGCGGAGGGTTACATTGGGAGGGGGTAGCAATTACCGCTGATATAGATATTGGTAAATCAATGTTATGCTTACCAAAATGTAAGAGTTTAGTTGTTAATTAACTTTCAGTGCATTTAAAATCCGAGAAGTACGTGTTTGGTTTAATCGTGTGCCTTTATTGCGAGTTTTTTTTTCAAATATTTAGGTAATTTTTTTTAAAGATATGATGTAATATTCTAAAATTCTTAGGTATTTTTATAGATTTAAAAAAATTAAGTAATCAACATCCGTGACCTGTTTATAGCTTTTGTAATTTAAAAAAAATACGATGTAATATTTTAAAATTTTTAGGTAATTTTATAAATTTTGATCAATTTTTTAAGTAATAAAAATCCGTGACCTGTTAATAGCTTTCTATAACAAAGTAAATTGACCGCCAAAAGTGCAATTATTAATACACCCCGAAAGTGAACTTCCACTTTCTTATGTTCAAACTTTCCTCTCCAATTTTCCAGGTTACATCCCACTGTCTACCAATGTTTCCCTCCCTGACACCATCTTCCTTTACGACTAGTCCCCCCTCACCATTCATCAAGGTGTTCCCTGAGGACTCCTCCTTCCTGTGGGATCAATGACCGGGTAGTAAGGCCGGGTTATGACCAGCTAGAGGTGTATTCCTGCACTCCCCGCGCCCCTACTTCACCCTCGCCGGTTTTATGATCGTCGTTTGGTGTTGGCAACGTGGTATTGAACTGAGGGCTGACTTCCTCGCCCTGGTCATGGTCGAGGGCAGAACTACATGCTCTTCCTTGTCATGGTCGAGAGCAGAACTACATGCTCTTTCTTGTCATGGTCGAGGGCAGAACTACTTGCTCTTCCTTGTCATGGTCGAGGGCAGAACTACTTGCTCTTCCTTGTCATGGTCGAGGGCAGAACTACTTGCTCTTCCTTGTCATGGTCGAGGGCAGAACTACTTGCTCTTCCTTGTCATGGTCGAGGGCAGAACTACTTGCTCTTCCTTGTCATGGTCGAGGGCAGAACTACTTGCTCTTCCTTGTCATGGTCGAGGGCAGAACTACTTGCTCTTCCTTGTCATGGTCGAGGGCAGAACTACTTGCTCTTCCTTGTCATGGTCGAGGGCAGAACTACTTGCTCTTCCTTGTCATGGTCGAGGGCAGAACTACTTGCTCTTCCTTGTCATGGTCGAGGGCAGAACTACTTGCTCTTCCTTGTCATGGTCGAGGGCAGAACTACTTGCTCTTCCTTGTCATGGTCGAGGGCAGAACTACTTGCTCTTCCTTGTCATGGTCGAGGGCAGAACTACTTGCTCTTCCTTGTCATGGTCGAGGGCAGAACTACTTGCTCTTCCTTGTCATGGTCGAGGGCAGAACTACTTGCTCTTCCTTGTCATGGTCGAGGGCAGAACTACTTGCTCTTCCTTGTCATGGTCGAGGGCAGAACTACTTGCTCTTCCTTGTCATGGTCGAGGGCAGAACTACTTGCTCTTCCTTGTCATGGTCGAGGGCAGAACTACTTGCTCTTCCTTGTCATGGTCGAGGGCAGAACTACTTGCTCTTCCTTGTCATGGTCGAGAGCAGAGCTACTTGCTCTTCCTTGTCATGGTCGAGGGCAGAACTACTTGCTATTCCTTGTCATGGTTGAGAGCAGAACTACTTGCTATTCCTTGTCATGGTCGAGAGCAGAACTACTTGCTCTTCCTTGTCATGGTCGAGAGCAGAACTACATGCTCTTCCTTGTCATGGTCGAGAGCAGAACAACTTGCTCTTCCTTGTCATGGTCGAGGGCAGAACTACTTGCTCTTCCTTGTCATGGTCGAGAGCAGAACTACATGCTCTTCCTTGTCATGGTCGAGGACAGAACTACATGCTCTTCCTTGTCATGGTCGAGGGCAGAACTACATGCTCTTCCTTGTCATGGTCGAGAGCAGAACAACTTGCTCTTCCTTGTCATGGTCGAGAGCAGAACTACTTGCTCTTCCTTGTCATGGTCGAGAGCAGAACAACTTGCTCTTCCTTGACACGGTCGAGGGCAGAACTACTTGCCACTGTTAAACAGATATAAATTGCCTCCCTATTTTAAAATTCAATATTATCAGTCAAATGGTTTTAAATAGAATCCAGCCGAATTAATAAAATGTTTGTTCTGGAAACATAAAAGATGTCCAAGTTTAACCTTTAAATAACGAAATAAACTAAATAGTATGACACAACCACGCGAAATATCTCACATAGTTTATTATTATATCATGGAATAAAATTTTCAAATAGGTTTTTCAGTAAACTGTCAAACATAAGTTTTCCTCGGAGAAAACCCACATAATCTGGCTAGTAACAATTAATTATTTTCATGTAATTTTTTTAAAGAAAAACATTCGATTTTTTATAGTATTCCTGATTTTAAACATCAATTTTTGGAAAACAACCCTCAAATTAACTTTTTGCTTGAAAAATAAAAACATTCATTTTGATAATAAAATAAGATTGATAGGGCTGGGGCAAAAAAATTATTATGGCCCTCACTGAATTATATGGGAAATATTAAATAATTAAGCTTTTATGAAATCCTGAAATTTATATATTTTAAAATTAAATTAAATAATTGTCGATATTACCTATCCTCAAGTTATTGAATGATTCAAGAAGTAAGCTAGCAAAAATCACTGCTAAAACATTTGTTTCTACAATGAGGGATATCATATTTCTACCCGAACTCCCTCAATTCCCAGACACCTATTATAAACCAAATTTTCAAGTCTAAACATTTTCTTAAGTAAATTACGTTTAAATTAATGTATTTTAGAGTTATGTAATCAAGTCTTGATCTTCCTCTTAAATTTATCCGTTAAATATTTCCTATAATTATTATCTTTGTTAAACTATCATGTCTCATATGGCCTACCATGTTAACTCTTCTATACTGTACACCATTTCAAAGTTTCCTTTCTTCATTTACTTTTCTTATCACTTCTGTATTTAATATCATTTTCATCCATAATGATTTCAACATTCTACTGTAGCACCACATTTCAAATGCTTCTAATATTTTATTTTTAGTTGCACCAATTTTTTTATTCGAGCCACATATTACTACCCATTCTGGTTATGCTTATACGTACTAATGTCAGTAATGTTCATTATAGTTGTAGTAAGGAGAAGTATGAATCTATAATATAAGAAACGTACTTGGATGTTACAACTACTTAAATGGATTAGTACAACTTCTTTGGTCAATTAAACAGGATAAAATAAGAATCATAACATGAAGATAATTTACTAAAGGAAAAACAAATTTATCATGAATTAAATCAAATAAAACAAGTACAATTTGAATTAATTCGTGATAAATTAGTTTTTCTTTGAATAAATTATCTTCATTTTATGGTTCTTATTTTATCCTGTTTAATTGACCAAAGAAGTTGTACCAATCCATTTTAAGTAGTTGTAACATCCTAGTACGTTCCTTATATTATACATTTATATATACTAACTACGCTCATGCTTTATGGATGATAAAGGTTGAATTTAAATGAAATATACTCGCTTTTGCGTAGAGGGAGAGTGTAAATCCATTTAGGGAAAAAGTACACCCGATTGAGATATGAACCCCGATCTCCCAGTCATCAGAAATCCAGTCTATTGCGTTTGTGTCTCCGTAGAGCATTTGGCCGTCAAAGAGGGTCAGAATTGAAAGGGACAGAGGTGAAACTGGTATTACAGCTAACAAACGGGAATCGAGGCAAGGGCCTGAGGTTGAAACAAATGGAAAGAAATGCCATTGTTGAAGCTTCAAGTGATTGAGTATTTCATTAAGGATATTCAAATTGATTTGTAATAATGTTTGCAAAAATTAGCCCTTATCAATATTGAAAGGGCTTCTGAAATAAATTTAATGATAATAATTATAATATTTTAAATTTAGCTTAATTTGTCAACACCTGCATCGGTGGACATGAGGTCTAAACGTCAAGGTCATGTAGTCCTGTTTTATAGGTACGAGTAGGTTGAGGCTAGAATCCCGAATGGTTTTATTGGGCGTGTTTTTACCTAATTTACTTCCCATTTTTCCTAAGCACAAATGCGAGTAAATTTTCCTTTATTGTAACTATAAAATTTGGATATCCCGGGCGAGTAGTAAGACGTGGAACAAAAAAAAGCAATACTCAAAAATTACAAGGATGGAATACAGGTCAAGACTCTTTGTAGCATCTTGAGCAACTCAAATATTTAAGCTACTAATTGCTTATTACCTAGTGGTTAGATTAAACTAAGTAATATTTACTTAACTAAATAACACGAAGGTATTTTGCCGTTTGCCAAAAGCCAAACTTTTGAAATGGGTCTAATGTAATTTTAGCTTTATCTAATATGTGAAGGAACGAAGCTATATAATATTATTCATTATTACTGGTCAATCTCTTTGTTTAAAAGCAAATAAAAGTTTTGTGTTCCAAGGGGAAGATATTGAAAGTAGAAATTGATAATCCATTCTATCTTTCGTTAGTAAATGAGATAAAAACCACAATATTAAAGTTCCGTTTTCCCTTTGTCACTGTTCATAATATTATCTTGAATAATAAATTATCTTGTAGTTATTTAATCTGATTTTCACTAAACCCAATTCACTCAACATAATTTTAAAAGCCTTTAGTAAATCATTGACATTTAAAACTATATTACTGTCACTTATACTAACCAATAGTTAAAAAATAAAATTTTCGACAAAATGTGTGAATTTTTCAATTTTCAACTAACCTAAGCACAAACTTAGAGAAACAACTTTCTAAAGTATTTTTTAGATCGAATGTTACCATTGTACATTTAAAAAAATTAGACTTTCATAAGCAGTTGTAAATATATATTACATTTATTAGTATATAATGGACTTTTTACAGAAATTTGTTTAATTTATTTGCTATTTAATCGAAAAAGTTCACTTAGTTATTATAAATGAATATTATGTAACGTATAATAAATAGCCGCTATAAAATAAATGTGTCTATTGTAGAATTTATTTTTAAATCTAAATTATTTATCTATAAATGATCCCTAACTTAATTATGCGGTAGCTTTTTGTATAAAACTTTTTTTGTCTTACAATGTTTCTGACTTGATGTGATATTATGGTTCGTTATAAATCCTGACCCAATGAGTCCAGAGTGAAGGGAATGTCAGTCCCGCACCCACATGTGTGTGTGTTTGTGTGTGCAGTTCAGGACATGTACCTCTGTGTGGAGGTTCGAGTCCCGGTCAACTACACGGCCATGAGCGGCGATTTGGTCATCTCGCTGCTGGATGTTCCTGTGGACGCTCGGTTGCGCGTGGAACTACTGCGCATGACGGACCAGAACAGCCACGTGATGGTCGGGGCCGTCGTAGCAATGCATCCAACAGAGAGGAACATCACCTCGACCGTGACCAGGTTTGTCGCAAAATGCTAATGTGCAGTTTACTACGATGTAAATGAGAGAATGTCGAAACTAAATGATACATCTTTCCCTCCTGGACGACAATCTATCCCAAGTTCTAGTAGGTTTTTTGAGAATTTGATCCCTCAGGAATGCAGTAAGATGTTTATTATCTAAAATAATACAAATTAACATCCCTTACCTTAACGTTGTAGATTTAATAAATAATTGTATTTCAAGATTGTCTAATTTTTAATATCCACCACAAAGGTCATTTGTAAAACATCGTGGGTTGGCTGGCAGTTGAAGACATCCTTGAATGTTTGTGGGAGGAAGTTTAGTAAAACTAACCTCGAGTCAGCCAGGCCTTTTTGTGATACTAGTGTGAAGTAGATCACTTTGGTGTCAGATAGAAATGTAAACATAGAAAAAGGAGAAAGAAGTGTATCAGCCCAGATAACACAAAAAAAAGTCCAACAACGCAAGAAAGGAATTCCATACAAACAGACCTATACAAAAAGGTGGAGTCAACGAGTCTTCTAAGAAGAGTCTCAGGATAGCATCAGGGTAGCTATTAAATAAACCAACAGCTCTATAGGGTGAGAGGGAGTGAAATAAACAAACTGACTTAACAACAAAACGAATTATAAGGTGCATAGTTACAGAGTCAACCTCTATCTAGCCAGTTAGGCCGCAACGTCACAGGACCGTTGCAGTGGAAGAGGAAATTATGCATTCTGTTTAACACTCGCTGAACACTAGTATACGGATATTAGCCGCACGCCATCACCTGTCACAGACGTTCATGTGGAGAACAGTACATGAACAATAACTGTACCCCTTCCATTTACAACCTGTGCAGGAGTTGAATCCAGCTCTCGATTTCGAACACCATGAAACTTTCTGAGAATGGCTACTGCACCACCACACCACATATTCACAATTCCTCAGCAGAGTACTGTCAATGGATGAAACAACATTTAGCAGAAATAGCAGTGTCAATTTCCGCTACAATCACGCTTGGGCTGATACAAATACAAATATTTTCGTGGAGGTCCATATGCAACATCAATTCTCCATCGACGTTTGAGTGGGAGATGTGGGTGATATTCTACTTGGACCGTATGTAATGCCTGCACGACTATGAGTTGAACACTACTTATATTTTCTGCAGACCATTCTCCCCCAATTAATGTCAACTGGCAACTCGGCTGAACATTTGGCTGCTGTTTCAGGATGGAGTCCTTGCACATTACGATCATGCGGTGGATTGCCATTTGGACGAATACTATTCCATGATGGATTGGCTCTTTCAGGCCTGTTGCATGGCTAGCGCAATCGTTGAATATCACACCTTGCGACTTTTGTCTGTGGGGCCACGTGAAGGGAATTGTATGAATTGTATATTACCATTGGAACAACACGGGGGAATATCTATGGTATGCATTTGTGGCTGCTGGAAATACGATCCGGAATATGTGGCACATCTTTCAACAAACACGACACTCTCGATTCAGGATAACTGAACTGTGTTGTGAATGCAATGGTGGACCCTTTGAACATCTTCTATGAACGTCCAATGTGTCACTACCGAGGTCAATAAAAAAACTCTACGACATAACGATGGTCTCTGTCTGACCTGTCCCTGTCATGCTCAATAAATAATTATTCCTGGGAATAAGTTGTTATGAGACCTATAGTTTCTTTTTCATTGTAGATTCCACTGCAACACTTTATTGAATGCAATTACAAACCACTCTATACATACGTTACTAGAAGGAGCGCCCGACACCGTGGACTGCACGCCAATAAATAAAATAAACTCCCACACAAATAAATAAAAAATAAACTCAAACGCCCGTCCAATCCTACCCTGACATAAAAATAATGAGCACACATAAACAAAAATTGTGACAGAAACAACAAATTTGGACAAGAACCATCATGTTTGGAACACTGGAAACGGGGGCAGAGCGGATGGGGTCAGGGGGAGGGGAGGGTGGGGGAGGGGAGGGGAAAGCCAACAGCCAATCAGAGAGCGAGGGGGCGTGGTCACGTGACCAGATCCAGCCAATAACAACCTGTTTTAAGGTGCCATGCCAACTACTATGCAATGTCATCAACTTCTGGGCCATGATTATGATTTTTTAAGAGAATAGTTTAGAAAATTAAACTCTTTATTTTGGCATTTTGACTGTTGGTCCGTACAATTCTGATGAAAATAACTAGTACTGGATTTGACAAATGTCTACATGACAAAACCAGATTATCTCTGTACTGACCAATAAGGTTTTGACCTCCTGTATTGTGAATGCTCGCGCTCGCATAGATTGTTACAAAATAATTAATAAACTCGATCTAGTTTCATGACTTCACTGAGTTGGAGTGTTTATTTAAGCGTGACCTTCTATAGAAAGAAGTTCGTGATGTACACGTGTCAAGTGGACCTCGGGTTTTGTAAGCTCAAAACTAGGGGGCGAGCATAGAGTTCTAGGATAAGGGAATTGCAAGTGGCTTTAAGACCCAGTGTAAGCAAGTGTAACTATAACAAAATGTAAAGGCAAATATATATTAAACTAATGATACATTAAGTCCTTGAATTATGCAAATAATTTATTTCTAAACTTTCTGTGCAAGTTCAAAAATCTCTGAAGATGAATATTGTTTAAATACTATGTATTTTTTTCTAAATATTTGATGGTTTCTATTTATAAATAAAGCTATGAAGCTTATCAAAAGAAGTCTTTGATAAAATGAGTTGCATAAAGGGTCGAAACAAACCTGATGGCAAAGGTACTTTCAGCTCTGTGTCCGTTTTCTAGGAGTATTATATTTGTGTTTAAATTGGTGCTTAATAGATGGTTTTGTTAGTCGTAAGTCCAAGGGCCAGTTTCATAGTCAGATTTAGTACGCCTCAAGTGCGGCGCTATACTAAATACAAGACCTCACCTACCTGAAAATTAATGGAATGGGCCAGTTTCATATGCAAAACTGGCCCATTCCATTTTGGTCTAGGTAGGTTTCGTCCTGTATTTAGTATCGACTTTCACTTTAGGGATGCTAAGTCTGACTATGAAACTGGCCCTAAGTTCCACAATGAGTATTTATGCATACGTGTAAGATAAGGACTTACTGTATGTGGATGTAATCATCAGGAATAGTCCTACTATAATCACTATTCAGAGAAAGTAAAAATGATAACCTGGTTCAATTCCAGTATTAAGGTTGTAATTTTAGATTGATTAAAATAAAGAGTAAAAAAATATATTTTAATTTATCCAACCCCAAAAAAATTAGCTGCAAGCTAATTTTTTATCCTAAATGTTTAATTGGTAGCCCTCGTTAACATAAAAAAAAGTATCTACAATATAATATCAAACAAACAAATCACTTTTTACTATGAAAAACTGTATTTATCTTTTTGAAAATAACTCATTAGTCAATTTATCTTGTTTAGAATCTCTCCGTTTAGTGCTAGCTGTTATTTTTCAAAAGATGACTACGCTTGATTATATTGGCTATGTAGTATGTTTAGTTATTTGAAAGTTCCTGATAGTAATACGATTCTTATTTAAAACAATCCCTGTCTGACGAAACATAAACACACCATCATTTTGTTTTTTTCCCCTCAGAGCGCGTTTCCAGTGCGGAGTCGTCACCATGGGGGGGAAATACCGGGTCCGAGTTGAAGAGCTGCCAACCTCGGATCAGCAAGTTCCCAACTCCACGATGACCACAAAAGAGGTGAAAACAAGTGGACCAGCTGAGCAAGACGTTTCCTCCAACAAAGGAAAACCACAAGATGGGAGGATAAAGGCGAGTGCCACTACTAAACAAATACCGCGAGGTTGTTCAGAAATAAACTCGGGTATAGGTCTATGAGCAGCCATTTATTTTACCGCCACGTCTTACTACCCATCCTTAATATCTGATGTTAACCACACAAATAGGGTAGTGATAAGGTTGGTAGAACTTCTAGGACACATGCCCACTTTAGCACTATTAAAAATGTGTAGTGTTATAAACTATAGTTATTATTATTAGCACTGCGTCTTACTACCCGTTCGGGCTATACGCACTTACGCTAATGTGTAATGGTAGGGTGATTGTGAGATGAAATGGAGGACCTACAGTTTAACGTGGAATCCGAACCACGGTGGAGGCCTGGCATTCCACACATTCCCAAGTTGTGATTAATACACGTCTTGTTATAAACTATAGTATAGTATCCATGCTATAACTTATAAACGGTGGTATCAACTATAATTTTATTTATTTTCCTTAATAGATAAATTGTGATAAAATTTATTGTATTATTTTATATTTAATACATAAGGTAGTGTATACCATAATGTAATCCGAACAATTCAACATATTAGAGACGTTGGCATGGTGGGATGGATTTACTGTAAACAAAATGAAAATTCATATAAATGGTAGTAGGCTTAGATGTTAAATTATACATGCGTGTGTGTGTGTTTGTGTACATTGGGTGCTGTCTTGCTTGGAGGGCATAGGGACGTTATAAAGATAAGTTAGATATCAAAGTGTGGCATTATTACTTGCTTCACCTGCAACGATTGATTGTGAGGGAGTGAAGAAAACTATACTGTAGTACATTAAAACATTTTTAAAGGGATAATCTTTTGGCCAAAAAATATGAAAATATATTATAAATGTAATTTATGAAAAACTTTAAAAATCTTGCAAAAAAAAATTACTGGAATTACTATGACTCTAATATGGTCGACTAAAATGTTCTCTTGATTGCTGAGGTGAACATCAAGTAGCTAGTTGAATCCAAGAGGGATGTAAAGGTACAATGTTTATATAGAGTAGGTACAGTACTATAATGAGCTCATACATTAGGATCTGTGTATCGCTGACTTGTTTAAACTGACCCTTATCAGTTAACATATAAATGCCTAGCCATGCCCATGTCTTTAATTGATTCTCATGAATGTCGAAAGTGATGAAGTTGAACTATTAACAAGTACCGAACTTCAAAATGGTCCTTAGAAAGATTCTGTTTTCAGTTATACTCTAAAAAAAAGGCAGACGTATCACTTTTGATTATTAACATAGAGAATAGTTCGACACTTTAGCTCAGTCGATAGAGTCTCTGCCTTTGGAGCTAAAGTTCCCGGGTTCGATTCCCGGCATGGCCGAAAAATTTATCATTGGTGAAATGTAGGTTTAACCTTTCACAGTGAATAAATTAACGGCTGGGGACTAGATGTTGTGTCTGTTCTAGATTTAAGTAGAGTAATTATTACATAGGCGTAAAACCCGAATGGGTAGTAAGACGCGGTGATAATTAAAAAAACATAGAGGATACTTAGGAAGTGATTGTATTTATATACCTTGTTTTATTACAAACGAATATTTGGGCTAACAGCATGGTAGACTTATTCAGGAATGTAGTTATCTGGTTAGGACTCCAAAAATCTATATTGTTCATCATTGAGGGGAGCCATTAAAAAAAACCTAATTTAAACCACTGGAAAATGCTTTACAAATTTTAATTAAAAGAGAATGTTTGAAGATAAAACTTATTAAACCTCAACCGAATGCACAAATCAAAATCCACATGATGTAGCAAAAAAACTGTTTTATACATAAGCATCTACTATCAACGTGACCCAATCAAAATCTATATTTGGAAGATAAATAAATAATTTTGGATCAAGCTTAATCTACAGATTAATAATAGAACGGAGATGAAAGAACGAGCAAAATAGCAGATATACATTTAAAAAATAAGAAAATGGTAGTACACTGTCAAAGCCACTTAAGTTAGTACCAATCAAGATGACAAGTCGAAATTGAAACACTGACTTTGTTATTTCCCTTTTAGGTGGAATTTGAGTCTGATCATGAACGATGGAATATCACTATATTATATTATGTCTAATAGTAGGGCATACCAATGTCTCAACAAGAAGAATGTATTAACAATGAACAATATGGATAGTAATCTATCCCCAGACAAAAGTTGACAGTAGCCATTTGGAAGAGGGAAACTCTCTTCATAGATCCAATAGGTGTTGTGAGGTCTGCCACTTTAATAACTTGTATGTTATCATAGTATTCTCTCTATCTATAAAATTTGTTTTGTGTACATTTTTTATAATACCGTAAGAGGAGTATGTTCTGGATTGTTAGAGAGCTGGAGAAGTTATCACCTCCCTGCTGCAGCATACTAACATCTAGTGCTTGTTTCAGAGAGACGGTGGTATATTTGAGCTGGACTGTGCAGTGTTATCACCTCCCTGCTGCAACATACTAACATCTAGTGCTTGTTTCAGAGAGACGGTGGTATATTTGAGCTGGACGTGCGATGGCCTGCGGCACTGCTGACCTTGAAGCCGGAACACCTGCAAACGTATCCTGAGGAGCCAGTAATGGCGTCTCTTCAGTTTCCGAGCAGTATCTGTCAGTTCGCCGCGGGAAGCGTTATCCCCGAACTGTGGCTGGAACTGGTGTACTGCGGGCCTTCCCGCTCGGGATGTTCTGGGCGCAATCGCTCGAATTCACAGGTAGAAAACAAGTTTCAAACACTAGATTTATAAAATAACGTATGTTATAATGTGTAGTGATAGCCTCTCTTGTCGTGATGGGGGCTTGCTTACCTGAGGGATCCTGCGAGCTGTGCCAGTGGGAGTGTAAACTTTGGTAGATCCATCCAAGCCAACGGGTCACTGGCGTTAGGTGAGACTAAGAGAGATACCCTGGTCTTCCAGGGTAGGGGTTGAGCGTTGGGACAACTACCGGTTACCCGTCATTTGGCCTAAAGTCATTTAGTCTAAATTGTAGGTCAAACGACTTTAGGCCAAATTACTTTAGGCCAAACTACTTAGGCCTAAATGACTTTGGGCAAATTACTTTTAGGCCAAATGACTTTAGGCCAAATAACTTTTTAAGCCAAATGACTTTAGGCCAAACTACTTTAGGCCAAACGACTTTGGGCCAAACGACTTTTAGGCCAAATGACTTTAGGCCAAATTACTTTTAGGCCAAACTACTTTAGGCCAAACGACTTTGGGCCAAATGACTTTGGGCCAAATGTCTTTTAGGCCAAATGACTTCAGGCCAAATGACTTTTGTAAAGTTAATTTTTAACCCAAACGACTTTAGGCTAAATGACTTTTTGTAAAATTAATTTTCATGCCATTTATTTAAAGTGTGTTTATGTTGTTTTCGGAAACATTCGTTTTGATTTGTAGTGGTATTACTAGATGGCGGGGTGTATATTGTTTAGTTGAATAGTATATACTACCGTTTCACAGTGCATTAATTTGGTCTTCTTTCAATTTACTACAGCCCAAGGTATAGCTGCACGTCCATTAACTTGTATCTTGAACTTTTTGCAATGCCAAAGTTTTGAATTAGTTTTGTATCCTTTTGTACCACAAATAAAAGTTTTGTACCCGTACCCTTTTTGAGTAATTAGCACATAAATGTGGTCACTCCATTTATATGATTTAGTATTATTTTGAATTTTGGAGATTTTTCAATATCAAAGATTTTAATTAGTTTTTGTACCGGTTTTTACCATAAATAAATGTTGTGTACTCCTACCCGTTTTGAGTAATTATCATATAAATGTGGCCACTCCACGTTGATAATTTTGTATTTTTTGAATTTTGAACTCTTTTCAATGCCAAAGATTTTTTATTTATCTGCCTTTCTGCGTATACTTGTTTATTACTTTTATTAAATGAATTAATCAACCATTCGTGTTTCTATAATTATATTAACTTACTAAAGTTTGCCCACGGCTTTGCTCACATTTAAGTTGGGTGGTTTAACTTTTTTCTATCGAATCATCTAAACCAGTTTTTTTTAACTTTATACACTTGAGCCTTACTTGACATTAAAAGTAATTGTTAACCCTCACTTTCTTAGAATATTTTTTTTACGTTAAAATACAAAAATGAGGCACTTATTATTTCATTGATTTTTATCATTTCTGATAAGAACGTTGTAGAAGTTGTGAAATATTAAGAATAGTAAGGTTTTGGAAAATATCCATAAAATATCAAGTTTGTGACGTAAATACTATTTATGAAAAATATGTACTTGTCATTTGGAAGATTGAGTTATTTTTCCAATCACAGAGATGGTTCATGTCAGCTTCTGTTTTTATAACACACAAAGGAAGGCCTTTTTCAAATTCCAGTCGATTTCTGTAATTAAAATTACCATACTTGCTGAGAAATTACTTTCTCTCTATCAAACTATTCCTCTCTCTCAAACTTTCTCTCACACGCTCTCACATTTTCCCTCTCTCTTAAACACCCTCTCTGTCTCAAAATCACTCTCTTTGTCTCATTCTCTCTCTCTCAAAATCACTCTTTTTTTCCCTCAAACACTCTTTCTCTCAAATTCTCTCTCTTGAACTGTATCGCAATCAAACTATCTCTCTATGTCGCAATATTTCTCTCTAACTCTCTTTCACTCAAAATTTCTCTAACATTTTCTCTCTCTCTCTAACTTTCTCTCTCAAAGTCTCTCTCACATACCCTTATATTTTATCTCTCTTTCACACAATACCTCTCACAGTATCTTTCCCAAAATTTCACTCACACTCTCACACACGCTCTTTTTTTTACACACAATTTATTAGGTACTCTCCCTCACATAATCTCTCACATACACTCTCACTTTCTCTCTCTCAAATACTTTCTTTCTCACCTCCACATACACTCTCACTTTCTCTCTCATATATCATCAGAATAATAGCTAAGGATCTAGTCAAACCAATCATTCTAGTTTATATATGTGCCATTATGATATTGATGTTCACTGGCAAAAATTATTTCATACGTTGTTATTATATACATTTAATAATACAATAACCCTAGCTAAAAATATAAGTTTATGTAGAGTTAACATTGATTTAATCCAGTAATTTAGGCGAAAATCGGGTGTCTGTTCAGAAAAATGCCTAGGAGTCTCTGTAAAACTAGGAATTATTAATAATATCAATTTTGATATTCTAGAGGTTTCTATGAGTCTCATTAAAACTAGGACGTATTTAATACTAGGCTTTTTGAGAGTTCTTAGGTTTTCTATAACTCTCAGTAAAAATAGGACGTATTAATAGTAGGAATGTTGATAATCCTAAGGTTTTTTTTTTTAGAATCTCGGTATAACTCTGACGTATTTTAAAGAAACAGTGACGTATAAAAACCAGCGAGGTGAATGGCTCCGTTTACTTTAATATTGTACGGATTATAACCCAGCTCTCACTTTGCCTTTTAATGCATAATATATTAGTCCTATTTACTCATTTAATTACAGATTCTGAAATTAATTTTTACTCGTAATTCAATTTGAAGTTGAAGCTTATTTTAATTAGCCTCACATCAAAACCCTTCAGTGCTATTTGTGAGAGTTGATTAAAGTTTTTAATAAGGACATGTCACATAAACAAAATAATGAGTGTGTGCCAAGTAAAAATTACTTTCCTAACTTTAGAGACACCGTTGTGTGGAGGGATTGGAGGGATTGGAGGGAGCAGGGAAAGTGGAGGGGGGAGGTTGCGCTGCTAATTTCGTACTCCATACGATGGGTGGGGCTCTTGCTCTTCCTGTTTGTGGTGAAGCTAATTTTGTAATGGAATATGAGGGGTGAGGATGGAGGTGAGTTTCCATGTCATTTGGTAACACTCCTCTGACATTTACGATGTCACCGTATTTATACAGTGTATGTGAATTTCACGTATTATGAAGTCAAGTGGTGCTTAAATAAGGAGCGCCATTTTACCGGCGAACAGTTTAGTTTTTAGACATTAATATATTAGCATTGCTATCATAGTTACCTTTCATTTACCCACCCGTTACCTGCTAAATAACTTTGAGTGGGTAACGTGATACAAATTATGTATAGGAGGGAATCAATTACTCTACACGAACACCAAAACATGGAGAAAATGCAAAGTGCTTTATTTTACAAAAAAAAAAGTTGATAAATATAAAAGACAGGGGGGGCGTCAATAATCCAAATTAAAATAAATAAACGCCGTAGTAATTTGATTGACAAAACAACATGAATGGAAACAAAGGCTCTTGGGAAACAAGCCCGTAAAATATTAATTAGTTTAAACCGCTTCGGTGGCCGCATGGTCTGACGCGCTATCCTCGCAGTAAGCTAGACTGCTGTTGGCGGGGAGATCGAGGTTCGAATATCAGTCGGGTTTACTGAGGGTGGTTTTCCCAAAATTGGTTTTCCACTCTCCCTCCACGTAATTGCGAGTAAACTTCCTATAAATATAACCTTACTCACCCATAAAACCATTAGAGTATATTAGCGTATAAACCGAACAGATTGTAAGACGCGGTGCTAAAAAAACTAATTAGTTTAATATAAACATTAACCAGGATGCCAATCATTAGGTCATAGTCAACAAGGGGGGAAAGCTAAATTATAATAAATAGGCCTACTACTCATCTGGGATTTAATGTATTCTACATAATCCATAAATAAAACTACAAGAAAAAAGAGAAAATTCCTCAAAGAAGTTAATTTTACATCTCGAGTCAGCGAAATTTACAAAATTCAGAAATCCAACTGATTTCTATCATCAAATTCCAACGAGACAAATTCCACAAAAGTTAATATTACAACTTTTAGTCTCCATAAAGTTAGTATAACTTTCAGTTGCAAAAATGATGAAAAATGAACAAAATGATAGCTATGGAAATAGTAGAAAGACCACAGGAATGTAAATAATATTGTTTTTTTTATTATTATCACCCCGTCTTACTACCTGTTCAGGTTGTACGCACTTACGCTAATGTGTAATGGTAGGGTGATAGTGAGATGAAATGGAGGACCTACAGTTTAACGTGGAATCCGAACCACGGTGGAGGCCTGGTATTCCACACATTCACAAGTTGTGATTAATACACGTCTTGTCAGAGGTGAAGGAAGGGTTTGGTCAGTCAGATAAATGTGTGCCGGGACCGAGGATTGAACCTCGGACCCCCAAGCACATAAGTCCGACACCTTACCCCTAGACCGCCAGGTCACCCTAAATAATAATGTTAAAAGTTAACCTTCATTTACAAAATAATCTAGCCTCGTCCGCACTGAGCGAACAAGTCTGACGAACATGTTCGGAGAGCAAAATAAAACAACACACAGTTTACAGTTAAACAGTTTACGTGAAACATTTGTTGTTTGTTTACCGGTGTTCGTGGACGTACAAAGTTGTGGTCAATAGAATTTGTCTCGCGGTATCTTTATTTGGTGGATGTAGTAACTGTGCGGCAACGGATCCAATAAGTGATGCAGCGCGCACGCACGCTATCATGCATTTCAGCAGCTTATTTATTGATAACATAACCTTGTCCCCTCCCCCAGGTGGTGGCAGAGACAATTTATTAGGGTTCGGCCAGACTGGCGAGCACGTGATTAGCAGATAGCTTTCGATAGTTGTTGACGAGGAGGCAAAGGTTCGAATCTTTACTCAGTAAACGGAGGGTGGTTTTTAACAAGTGATTTATTGTTGTGGTTTTCTCATCCTCTCTCCACGCTAATGGTGATTCCTATTTGTAAAGGCCTACTTTGATAATGTTGAAATATTTTAACATATCAGTTTTATATATATATATATATATA